>VYZP01049763.1:0-10174 GCA_013400635.1 Hypocryptadius cinnamomeus | reverse complement strand
ACCATTCCCAAGTGATGGCAGGGTCCCCATGGATTTTGGTGGTGCAGAATCAAGGAGATTGCACATCAAGTGGTGCTGAATCAGAGGATCATACCATTTTCAACACACTGAAACCTTTCTGTATCATTGACTAGAAATTAAATGCAGCATCTCTGTGTTTTAAAGAATTGGGTGGGGCAGTGTGGAATTTGTTTTCTTTTAAATTAAGTGTGCACAGTGGTTGGGGATTATTTTTTTCCGAGGTGTCTGGGTTCAAAGCTTGGAGTTGATCCAAAACTGTGGCAGTAAAGATGTGTCAGTGCTGTTTGTTACATATCTCAGTGTTGGTTTCTCAGTGTGGGTGTGTCAGACAGATCTGTGGACTTTGGTGAGCAGAGCAGGGCACAGCAGGATTGGGGGGATGCACATGGCATGCCTGTAGCTGCACCAGGCTCCTACAGTGGCAGCTCCATTGAGACAGCTGGTTGTGCTCCTTTTGGAGCATGAACTGAAGCACAGGCTGGCAATAGCAATGAAGCTGTTCTCTGACAACAAGGCAGTTTAAAATTCTAGTCAGAATAGGAGCAAAGTTAATGGAGCAGGCTTGAGGAATGTGCAAGATTAGAGGGTTTGTGGCCCTGACCTCTGTTAAGCTGAACTTGTCTTTAAAGACATCTGGCCTTATGTGTCTGAAGTTTTTTTGTCATTTCTGTACCCTGGATATTGGCAGTAGAGTAAAATATGTTCATTGTTCTGCAGTAGGCAGAGCAAATCTCTCCCACTGCTTGTAACAGGTAGAGCACATCTCAAGAACTTGCTTTGTTTTTCTGACAGTAGCTGTAACCACTGAAAGAACAGTGTTCCTCGTATTTTGAAAGCTAGATTGCCTTTCTGTGATACAGTGCCAAAAAGAGTAAAAAAGCAGGTGAAACCTCAACATGCACTTCTGAAAATTCAGTACTTTCTGAAGCCCCTCTGAGAAGAAAGCACACTGCTGCTCGTCAGGGTGGATTGCAGAAGCTGACTTTACCTGTGGCTTCTGAATAATGTAAGCAGAGAGAGAAATCCTTTTTGTCCATATGAGCACAATGAGTTAAAGGTTCTTCAGCAGAAAGAAAATGAACCACTGAAGCAGCTACAGTTTAATTAAAGCTTAAAGTTTACTGATGATGCCTGATGTTTAGTTTTTTAATAGTGAAATGTCACATTTCTTTCCATATATTGCTTAGCATTCATTTTCAGTATCTTCATAGTCATTTTACAACATGACAGAATGGCAGTGAGTCCTGTATAATCTAATGTACAGTGTATCTAAAAGGTAACTGTTGTTCAAACATTTGTCATCCTTAAAAATGACTGGTGAATCTAGGGAATTTTAACCAGAGGAGTGAAGATAATTACTTGAACCTCTTTTAGAATAAGCTGTATTTGTTAATAGCAAAATTTCCAGTGTTTGGATTAAGAAAATGAACATATTCCCTTTGAATTTAAAGCAGGATTATTTCTCTACTGAAATTACAGGGCTGGTAGACTACCATGTGTAATTCAACTGGTTATGTTATTCTTCCAAGGCTGCATGGATCTGACTCACCTAAAAAGACATGAGGATTGCTAGCTGATTTCACTGGTGGCTGTTGTTGTTCTTGTTGGGTTTTTTTGTTTTGGTTTTTTTTTTCAATCAGGCTTTATTTAATATCCTCAAAACTGCATACAATTGCTCTTAAATTTTGAGGTGTTATTGGCAGAAATAGAGTTTATTACTCAAGTCCATGGAGCTAGCCAGTATAAAGTAAATGTGTTTCCAGCACTGAATGTACAGTGAATGTGTAAAACCTGCATTGGATAGGTCTGAGCAGCCAGGCTCTCTGAGCCTTTGGAAAGGAAGCAGAGTAGTTCTGGACACCCAGACATTCAATAATCCTGAGTGATGCCATGTAGTGTTCTGTACTGAATAAAACCCCAGAATAGATGCTGGAAGTCCAAAGATTCAATCTTAGATTTTCCCTGGGCCCAGTGGATCATTCTCAGTTATGCTGATGAGCTTGGATGGAAAGCAAATTCCTTTGGATGTTGCTGGTGTGGTCTCTGTTTGTAGAAGTTGCTCATTCTTTTCTTGTTTTGAGAAGTGTGTGTGACTGTGGTGTATGGAGAAGTGTAGCTGGTGTTTAAGCAGTTTTCTGTTGGTCAGTTGCTGACACACAGTTTTTAATCCATGCAAGAAAAGCTCACTGTGGATTGTGGAACACAGGGATGCTGCCTTGGTTCAGAAATTCCTGGCTGCTGGCAGCCAGCAGGATGCACTCACAGGGATCACTGTGTGTCTGTCCTGTGCTTTTGCTCTTTCTTAGGACCCATGAGGAACCAGGATTCTCTACTTGATGGACCCTGGCCCAACCCAGAAGATTCCTATGTCTTTAATATCTTTGTATATGTGAGGGACAAGCTTAAACCCTTCACTGTTTGTTACATTTATGTGCTTACTTTTGTTTGTTGTGGGGTTTTTTTTAATGAAATCCCCAAGTGTTTTTAAAATCTCACATTACTTTGTTTATGTTTGTAAAATTCTACGTCAGTGTTTCTTCACTAACAAAATGGAAATTCATAATGCAAAGCCTCATGGCAGCAATCATCTTATTCTGGTTTTTTTTTTTGTCCTATTGGTACAGTTATTTCAAAAATAAGTGATGATAAAACTGCTGTTTTTAGGTTGACCTTAAAACCTAAGCCATTCTCAGTTTGTTTTTAAGGTGATGTTCAAGTGCTTAATCTCTTACAGACACTGGTTAAATGCAAGATCTGAGTAATAATAAGGTCAAATCATTACATACTGCGTAGACAGAAGAAAGGAATGTGTAGGTATTTAAAATGTTCTAGTGTGCCAAATAGCAATACTGGTTTATAGCTTATTAGGCAGGTGGGTCTAACAAAGATTGCCCATTTTCCTTTCTTACTTGTTCATGACTGAAAAAATGGTCAAACCTTAGATTTGAAGATGCATATAGAATGATTCTAGGAAATTCTGACTTCACTGTTACAGAGTGTGAAAAGGCAGGATACAGTAATGCAATTTTTCTTACAAGTGGTACTTCTGGAAGCTTAGAACTTTTTTCAGGGTCATATTACTCATATAAAGCAAGATTTTTTAAAGAAAATGTCAATTGTGTGGAATGTACATAGCCATATTTTTTTTCCAACTTAAGAATGTTTAGCTAGACTGTTAGCTTTTTCAAACTGTAGGTAGCTGATACACAGGTCAGTACTAGTGATGTATTTTTTGAGCTATTTAAAAAACTGGTAGTACTTGCAAAAATTTTTGGTCTTTGAGTTAGCAAGTTAAGAATGTAAAACATCTACTGGAAATCAAGATGTGAGATGTGTTAAATGTTTCTTTGGTGGTTTTTGGCCTCTTTTTAATACCAAAGTTACTCCTTTAAGGGAATTCTTTTAATATGTGCATATTATTATTACTATGCCAGCTCTATGTCACCTGCTTACAAGTTATTCCTAAACGTAGGAGGAATAATGGACTCCTAACCTCTGTTGAACAGGTCTTGCTTTTTCCATCCATTCTTCTATGCTAAAATACACTTACTGATCTTTGGAAATGGTGGCAGCAGTTCTTGACAGAGGATATTTGTATATGTGACTTCTAATTGAGAAGGATAATGTAAATCAAATTCAGGCCTAAAATTACATGCTGCTGTGTCTGCAGATTTGTTTTTAAGTTATCAAGCACTTAATAACACTTTGTTTTCAGGTGCCTGTAGTCCTAAACTGCAGTACTGAGGACACTTGGTAACACTGGAGGTGCTGCATGTCTGTAGAAAACACAGTTTGCTGAATTGTTCAGTGTTTGCCTTGTCCTTAACATCATGCAGGAGCTTTAGTCCTTAATGTCCACAGTGTTGTGGCTTAACCCCAATTGACAGCTCAGCCCCACGCAGCCAACTTGCTCACCCTCCAGTGGGTTTAGGGAGAGAAGCAGGAGAGTAGAAGGGAGAAAAGTCATGGGATGAGATAAAGACAGTTTAATGGATAAAGCAAAAGCCCCAAACAAGCAAGGCAGAGCAAGGAATAAATTCAGCACTTCCCCAGGCAGGTGTTCAGCCATGCCCAGGGCAGCCAGGCTCCATCACACCTAAGGGTGACTTGGGAAGACAAATGTCACCTCTCCAAACAACCCCCCTTCCTCCTCCTTCCCCCAGCTTTATATACTGAGCCTGATGCCATCTATATGGTGTGGAATATCCTTGGGTCATCTGGGGTCAGCTGCCCCAGCTGTGTCCCCTCACAGCTCCTTGTGCACCCCCAGCCTCCTTGCTGCTGGGGTGGGGTGAGGAGCAGGAAAGGCCTTGGCTGTGTGTGAGTCCTGGGCAGCAAGAACAAAATCACCCCTGGGTTATCAACACTGCTTCCAGCACAAATCCAAAACACAGCTCCATAGCAGCCACTGTGAAGAAAATTAAGTTTATGCCAGACAAAGCCAGAAGATTGAGGCACTGCCTCAGTGTTTGAGGCAGGAGAGAGCCAACTTCCAATCCCCATTTCAGTGATCCAGCTTCCAGATAGCAGTGTTGCATAAGCAATATTACTGTTTTATTGAATTCTTTTATCTGACAGTGTAATGCTGTGAAACTTCTGCAGTACTCTTTTGCAGAATAATTTTTTGAATCAACTTGAAGGATGGAAAATTGCTTTCCTAATCAAAGTCAAATTTGTCAATTAAAAAAGTAAAATGATGAAATAAATCTAATTGTGGGTGACATTTTCACTATAAATGATGGGGAGGGGAAAAATTCCATTTTTGTGTGTGTTTTGGTTTATTTTGAGGCTTCACTGCAAGCATGTATATAATTTTATGTCCTCTATTTGCATGAGTAATCTCAAATTCAGGCATCAGTAGTCATGTGCTCTGGATGTGAATGCCAAATGCACTGACACAGTCAAAAGTATTCTGTGCCCTCAAGTTCTGGATTTCTGCACTAACAGTAGAAGCTTTTTTAAAATCTGTAACATCAGTGCCTCATGATTATAAATGACAAGTGATGTGTGTATTTCTTCATTTTCAGGGATCTCCTTCAGACACTGACCGAGGATGAACTGCACACACTGGAACGTAACCTGTGCATCTCTCAAGATGTGGATTTTCCTGTCAGAGCAGATCCTGAAGTCCCCTCTGTCATTGCACCAGGCATAACTGCGACTTTGCCTCCTAAGGAACTTTCAGCAAAAGCTGAGAACACAGAGTCTGAGCTGGCTTGTTCCATGCAGTATGATGAGCAGGAGCTGGAGCAGCTGAACAGGATGGTACACAGAGTCGGTGATGAAATGTCTTCTCTGCTTTCCCCTCCAAGCATCTGTCAGTCTCCAGCTCACAGACCTAGCCTAAGAAACAGTTCTAGCACAGAAGCTTCACCAACAAGACATCATCTTGACAACTTAACTGATGAAGAGGACAGAGTGTTTTTTATGGATGACCTAGATGGAGCAGGAGAAGCTCTGGCTGGGTTGGATTCAGTAAGTGATACTTTTGCTTGGGTGAATAACCCTTGCCACGATTCAAAACAGAACCTGCAATATAGAGATGCTTTGCTTTATGAGAATGGCCATCAGACAGAGGAAACTTTGCTTTTAAAAGATGCTGAAAGTGACTTAAGCAATAATAACAATGTTGAAGATGGAAAGCAGATGTCTGGCATTTCAGTTCCAAATTCATGCAGCTGTCTAGAAGGTGCAGACTCACAGTTATACCTCAATGGCTGGGATGCGTATGCCGATGACGCAGAGACGGCGGAAGTGATAGCGCACAGGACAGGGGGAATGAAAATATCTGCTACTGTAATATTCAATCCTAAATCTCCTTCTAGCTCAGAATCCCCAGTAACAACCCCAGAAGCAGCTATTAGTTGTATTCCTGGATCTGCTAATCCATTAGCAAATGAGGAGGAGGATGAGTCCCATAAACTCAGTATAGCTGCCACAAACTGTCTGATTAATTCCTGTGTGTGTTGTGGCAGCTGTGAAGACAGCAGGGAGGACGGTGTTGAAGGTTTAAAGACTAAACATTCTGCAGGAGGTGTTGTAAATGCTTCATACACATTAGTAAAGTCTAAGGAAATGGACCATGTAGATAACTTGGACAATTCAGTCTCTGAGCAGGAAACATTAAAACCTGAAACTTCTGCTTTGTTAGCAGAAAGAGACTTTGGCAGTGAAGAGCAAAAACTGCCAACCTCCTCTAAGTGCCTGGCACATTCCTCAGGTTCACAGGTAGGAGTAGAAAGTGACTCCCAAGGAGAAGCAGAAAGCATCTCAAATCAGCAGAAAAAGTGGGAGAAGAGGAAACAACTGTGTGATAAAAAAATGGACTACAATGAAGATGCTAGTAGTGAAAGGACAGCAAAGGAAGATGTAAAGTCAAGGTCTAGTTCAAGGTAAGAGCAACTTGATGTCTTGGTAGTAATTTGCATGTACATAAATTCCTGTATCCTTGTACTGCAGTGATTGTTGTATAGTTAATGTTGATTTTAAGGACAATAGTGTGTTGCA
The DNA here is from genome assembly GCA_013400635.1 of Hypocryptadius cinnamomeus. Classification (NCBI taxonomy): domain Eukaryota; kingdom Metazoa; phylum Chordata; class Aves; order Passeriformes; family Zosteropidae; genus Hypocryptadius; species Hypocryptadius cinnamomeus. Next base: position 3,646 of record VYZP01049763.1, on the reverse strand, counting down.
GGATTAAGGAATATATCCATATAGATTTTTAATGCAGATAGCTTTTTATTGGACATCAGCTTTTCTGCAGAAGATTTGGAGATCTGAATTTTAATCATCCAGTGTCTCTGTATCATTGAAATCAATGTTACATTACCTGCTTAATGTATCCAAGAGGGCATTGCTGCTAAATGGTACCTGGGTCATTACTTCCGTTGTCCTCTGCTGATTTATAGGAGAAGTGTGTCTGGCAAATACTAAAAAGTTAACTTTTGCATCAGTGCATGGGATTAAATTGTTATCTAAACACATTTTACCTTGGCTTTATTTGAGAGAAAGGGGTTGATGTGACCATGTTGCCTTTGGGCACAAGTATGTCTGTGAATGTGTGTGTGCTGAAGGAGCCTAACAAAGTGCAGAAATGGCTCTTAAGCCTCTTGGACCATTTCATCCAAAGTTGATAGAAGAGTGGAGTCATGGATTAAGGTTTCCATATTTAATAACAGTAAGGAACTTATTTGATAACGGGGAGATGATAATACTTGTAGTAAAGAAAATGCCATGCTTCAGCTCAACTTTGATTAGACACAAGGGATCTTAAACAGATCAGTAGAAAACCTGACTTTGTTTTGGTTTACTGTTTAGAGGATAACCTGTTTTGTAGTGAGTCCTCAGTTTCCCTGAAGTATTAATATCATGAAGCAGAGGGAAGACATTAGAGATAAGTTACCTCTGTTTTCTGTATTTGTGTGACAGCTGGCTTTCTATGTGTGTGTGATGCAGGCTCTCTCATTTTGCTATGTTCATAGAGTTCAGGGTAACACAGTGGAGGTAGCTTTAATCACAAAGCATAACCACAATATTAAAGCTACAGAAATAAGTGTACCAATTGAATTATGAAATATTTTACTGGTAGTGGAAATAGAATTGTGAGTTCTTTGGCTTGGACCTAATTGCTTTTACAGGTTAAATACAACTCAGCATGCACAAAACTCAACTTATCTTTTTCATTATTCTGACTATTTGCTATCTTAGGCTTGCAAGTATGATCATATTCAAGGCCTTACAACAGGCTTTCTAAGTGGACTTCATTTTAAGATGTAATTCACAAATCCCTTTGACATTCCATGATTTTGCAACACTTCAAATGGAATACTATGTAAAAGTAATCACTGTGTTTAATCAGTTTACTCATAAATGATACAAAATTCAGACTCTTTGTGTACCAGCTTTTGCCTTGGGTAGGATATTAAATGAATTTTTGAGAACAGGTCTGAAAAATATAATAAAATTATATATATCTGTAAGCTGCTGTTTCAGCTTCCATGTTTTGTGAATGTAGCAACTTCTCCCCTGTCTTGTCCAGCCTTTGCTAATACTGTTTAAAAACTTTATCTGAGAATTGCCCTTCTACAGAGTTCTGTAAGTCCGTCTTCCTATTTGCTTTTGTTTGCTCCTAATTCCTGTGTGGCCTCTCCTGCCTGTTGTGATTTTGTAGACCTAAGTCACATTTTGTCAGTGTGGTTACTTTTTCAAATTGGAAAAGTCAGAGCCTGCTTGATCAGAAGTTGTCCACAAATTGTCCATACCTTTGATCATGCCTTATCTCTTGCCCTAAACAAGTTTCAATTATATGATTTCCTCTTAGCAAAAAGTGAATCAGAATTGCACTTACTCAAGATATGAGCAAACTGTGGATGTGCACAGTGCCATAATTGTTTTCAGTTGTTTTTCAATGATTTTCAGTATTTGACTTGGAATTCTTACTAAGTGGTGTGTGAGGTTCTTTCTGAAGTTGTCTCCTAAAGCCCCAAGATGTTGCTTGTGGTCTCAGAGGCTGTCATTCTGTATCTGATGCTAAAATTGTTCTCCATGTGTTTACCTGTTAAATCTTGCTATTTTATTACCTGTTACTCAGACTTTAGGATCCTGGGCAGTTGTGCAGCCTGTTCTGGTTGTTACCCTGAATAATTTTGCATTGGTGGTAACCTGTCAGAGCTCATTGCTCTCCCTGTTTTTGAAGATCCTACACAAAAACAAAGCTCCCAGGGTGCTGAGGACCCTCAGCCGTGAAATCCCATTTTTCTGAGAAGTGATTGTTTAACAGCTTCTCCCAGTTTGTGATCAAGAATTATTTGTCCTTTTTGGGCCCCTCCCTCTTATGCTGTAGCTCCTTAATTTTCCTCAAAGCCTTTAGTGAGTTATTTTGACAGAGCCTGTTTGGAAATCCAGAGGCTTGACAGATGAATCACCATTCTTCACAAGCTCCTTGACCCCTTCACAGAGCTCCCAAGAGGTTCCCTCTGCAGAAGTCACCTTACTTCTTCCCAGACAGACCTTCATATTGTTGTCTACTTATTTTAGCTTTGGATACATTTTAAGTTGCTTGGTATGATCATCAGGCTCACAGAGCTAGAGTTGTCTGAATCCCTGTGGAGTCCTTTTTTTTTTTTCCAGGCATGGCCAGCTTTAGACTCCAGGCATGAAGGAAGTTTTAAAAGAGAGCTTAATAATTCATCTTATTCATTCTTGAGTTCTAAAACTCTTGGGTGAATTTTTTTTAATATTTTGTTAACAAGTTAGTTGGATTTGTCTGTTTCCACCATAGCCTTTTACACAGATACTTTGTTGATTACTTCTAATTAGCTGTATTCATTTTTGAGACTACAGTACATCTGATTATTAGTTGTCAAGTATTCCACCTTTGCAGCAGTAGGGATGGAGGTGTTTTGTTACTTGATTGTTGCTGCTTTATTTGGAAGGATTGTAATACCAACTCTTTAGGTATATTCTGTGAAAGATGGAGATGCTGGGGTTCTACTGAGAACTAGATTAAAAAGTTTAACAGATCCTATTTTTATCTCAAATGTATATATATAAAGATTTGGGTCTTGCCTCTGAATCACTAGTCATGTTATCAGGAAAAGAGATAATTCAGTTACAAAACTTGTGGACCTTTCCTTACTCATGCTGCCTGGGCAATGACTAATCACTGCTTTTTGATGGTATTTTTAAATTGGCAGATCACATTAGGCTTCTGTGACTGCTCCCTATTACATGCTTGTGAAGGCCAGCTTAACCATAGGGGAAATGTTGGAGACAGTAGATTATTTTCAGAATGATGGACCCATTAGCGAGAACAATAAGCAATCTCATACACATGGAATAGCTGCAGGATAGGCTCATTTATCAAGTTGATAAATGTATTTACTTTCTAGTTACTGTAAGTCACCAAGTAGAAATTTTCTTTCCCTTTTCTGAATAAAGCAGCTTTCAAATGTGAATGTTGTGATACAAACCATTTGTTTTAGTAAGTCTGAACTATTTTACTACACAGTATGACATTATAGGTATAATCTCTGTGATCCAGATGGGTTTACCATATTAATCCTTATATCTGAAATAGCTGGTATTTCAGGCTTCTCTGTCTAGCCTCAAAATTCAGTGGAGTTTAAAATACAGATTAAACACTCTTCTACTAAAGATTTCATAGAATCATAGAATAGTTTGGGTTGGAAGGAGCCTTAAGGATCTTGTTTCAAACTGCTACCATGGGCAAGGACACCTCCCACTGGACCAGATTGCTCAAAGCCCTGTCCAAACTGTCCTTGAACACTCCCAGGAATGGGATCTTTGCAGATTCTCTGGGCAACCTGTGCCAGGGCCT
>VYZP01049707.1:22769-43344 GCA_013400635.1 Hypocryptadius cinnamomeus | reverse complement strand
GACAGGCCCTTTGCAGATGGTGTTAACTGGCTTTTAGGGAGCATGAAGAGCCTCACCACAACATTTCTAGCAATTTTCCTTGCCAGGACTGAAAGAAAGAGGAAAGAATCCTCCTCTGTAGGTCTCTGCATTCACTGCACTCTTTCAGAGTGGTAACCCAACAAAACCACAGTACATCACTGGGATATGAATCATGCCCTCCAAGGACATTTGGTCAGTAAATAAGAAAATGGAGAGAAAAAAAAGAAAGTGCTTAATCTTGTTACAAGGAATTTGCTGTGTTGTGAGTTCTACTGGCAAATGCTGAGTCATTTGATCACACCAGTGGACTTATCTGTATAATCAAAGGTTCATTTAATAATAGTTTAGAAAAGATTAGAGCAGAACTGAAAGGAAATTTTGAGGCTAGTGGACTGAAGCTTTCATAAAAAATGTTGACTCGTTCTTAGCTATTTCTGGTTTAAAAGTCAGTTTTTCTCACTATAACTAAGGTGGCAAACGGATCAGTTAATATTCATGCTGACATCAAATAATGGTTTGAATTTTACTTCAGTTGACAGCAGGGCTGCTTATTTTGCAGTTTGGCAAAGCATTTGGTCAAAACTTGATTAGCTGCTTCACTCACGTGTTATCTCAGCGCTTGGTCTGCAGCCAAATTCAAGTCTCTCGCCCGTCTGAACTCTGCCCTCTGTTCTGTTCACTGGACTGCACTGACTTCATCCAGCAGCGCCCTCACTTGAGCTCTGAAAATTAAAAGGTCAGAGAATGGGTGCAGGATGAAGTTTGAACAGATGCTGCCCTGTGATGGACATCATCTAATAGCAAGTCATTCTAGCCCAGATCTGTGCAGTCTGTAGGCTCCTCATCTATTTCTTTACCACCTCCAGTCTTTCAAAAAGCAATGGTGGCTGTTCACCAAGGCAACTGAACCATTCTAGAGCACCCAGAGAGGCCTGCTGAATTCATGCCATGCTGCTCCATAAATGTATGTTCAGCAGCTAGTAACAATGTGAGCAACTGCCAGCAATTCCTTCAATCACGCTTGGCAAGGCAATATCCATAAGAATTAAATGCACTTTCCGTGAACTACTTAGATGCAGTTGAAATTCATAAATCTACCTGGGAGGTCTCTCTGACTGCCTCAAACCCAATACTCATCTGCCATTTAACCCCATTCTCACTGCTGAGCTTGATGGAACCTGAGTGCTGAGCTGAAAGCTAAATGGCCTGAAGCAGGCTTCAGGTCCAGCCACAGGCACCCTCATGCAGAAACCTCAGATCCACTGGCCAGGCAGGTTTATCCCTCCTGTGCCTCATGAGTCTGTGTAAAATAAATGTTCATATAAGAAGATGACAGTTTGAGCAAGTCTGTTGCTTTGAGTGCTCAGCTGGATGTGAGACATCAGAGGAAACATCTTTTTTTTTTGCCTATGTTGGTGCTGGGACTTTAAACTGTGTTTCTCAAAAACTGGTACCAACATCTGGTCTGGAAAACCAGTTGGTTGTGCGAACAAATATTTAATCATTCACATATAACCAGACAGTTTTCCAGAGAAGAGTAATAATAAGAGAAAACTCTGGATTCTCTTGCTAAGCTTTTCCTATTGAAAATGGGGCACATGGAATAAAATCTGAACCTGGAAAAATATATACCCAAACAGGTTTTCCTTAGCCAGTGCTCTGGAGAAAGAAGAGTGTAAAACGAGGGATGCTCTTCTCTTTAATTTCAAGCAGAAAAATGAGCGTAGACTATAACACTGTGAAAGAGAACATGACTGAGAACCCCAGTGAATCTACCTGTGTTCTTCGTATTGCCAAGACTAAACGAGAAATCCAGGCATCACTGATGAGTCCTACTGCATTTCCCTGTATACCAGACCTTCCTAACCACATGGCATCATGCTATTCCACACATTTCTCTGCTAGCTTCAACTGAAGGCAGGAATGGGGCAATCTAGGAAAATGACACTTAATTGAAGAAAATTTGACAACAGTACATTGCAAGTATCTAAAGCAATTTCTTTGAGGTTTAAGTCATAGTCTATATGCTTCATAATTTGATATAAGCTGATTCAACTTTATAACCATGGAAAAATAGAGTTAGAAGAGAAAAATCTACCCACTACAAGGCAGGAACTACACTACTTCAGTCATTTAGCAGTTACAGTAATCTGTTCTTAAAAGTCTCCAGCGTGGGAGCTGCTGCCATCTCCCTACACAATCTGTTCTCATGCCTTTCCATCAGCAATTTTTTTCCAATGTATGACCCCCACTGGTGAATAACCTACAAGGAAAAAATGCATTATTTTCCAGCAGTACCTGCCTCATTTGTGGCTCCTTAGCTTTCTCTTAACACTATTTTCCCACATCCAATTTGTTTGACCCAAAGACTGGCAGTGGCCAGAAGGTGTTCAGACTCTCTGCAACCACTTTACTTATTCCCTTTTCTCCCCCAATGCCTCCAGGTGACTCTCCTGCTGTACGACTCAACCAGGATGAGGCAGCTGCTTTCCAACAGTCAGTTGTGAAGACTCTGCAAAAGCACTCTGTCAGTGTGGCGTAGAAGGGATCACTTGCTTTTAACATACAGCTTGAGCAGCTATCNACAAGTACTATGTCCATCTAACTCTCAGCCTTTTCCTCTTTCTCTGGTTCATCCTTGGGAACTATTGGGTTTTTTCTGTGTATCTGCCAAATTTCATCCCACCTTTTCATCAGCCTCAGGATTACTGTGACAAAACCCTGTACATTTTTGCTGTTGGTGTTCTCATTATTAGCCATACTGTTCTGTTTCTCCTTATCTTTTGTAGCTGCTGCATCTACTGTTTTTCCAGGCAAAGATTCTCTTCTGAGGAAGACTAAATGCTACATAAATAAATCTCCAGATGTTTGGGAAAGCATGTACAACAAAGAACAGGCAATAATTCACCCTTGTGTACATCTTTGTTCTACAGTACACATGTGTGATAGCAGTCAACTTCAAGGGGAAATTAAAAAATACAGTGCCATCTGGAAATAGCTATGCTGGAATACAGCATAGTCTATGCAAAAATGCTGTTGCAGGTGCCAGGGTATACTCCTGCTAACTTTTACATCCCATTTTTTAATTCTGGATGTTTTACCAGGAGTGAGCTCTTACAGATAGCAAACTCCTCTAAAACCTCTTATGTTGTATATAGCACAGTACATCTTGGCCTATAAAAGTAGCCATGTTGTTCTCTTCACTGGGATCTGAACATCTCCCCATAGTCTTGCTGAGGTTTGCTATTGTCCCTGCGTTATAGATGAGGGAGCTGAGACAAAGGGTTGTATTGAGGCCACTTTGCAAAGCACATGGCCTCTGTGGACTCTGACAGTAACTGAGATGCTCACTAGAGAGCTATTCAGGCCACTGTCAGACTGGCCAGTAAGCAGCTGTGATAGCAGTACGAGCAAGAATAAAAGGCAGCCTGAATACGACCCTCAGGTCTCTTCTGAACTCGGACTAGGAAGCACCCATATCTAACTCTGGGGCTAAACCAGACAGTATGAATACATCCATATATATCCAATACATCCAAAGTGAGCCAAGGCTGCTTTGCAAGTCTTTGGCAGAACAAAGAACTGAGCTACTGAGTGTCAGATCGGTGCTTCAACCAGGGCTCAGCATTCCCCAGTCAGGGGATACACTTTTTCTATAGCAGTAACTTGTCAATACCACACTAACACAAAGATTACTGTCAAACCATTGTGATCAAGTTCATAGCAAAACTGATGATGTTACCTTGGTATTTTGAATATAAACCACAACAATAAGACATGGGTGGGGATGTGAGAATTTCAGGCAGATGCATTCTCTACAGCAGTTCTCTGGTTGTGGTGTGAATGTACATTTGATTTGTTCACCTTGGTGCTGTACATACAATCTGTATGAAATCTGTACTTAATGGACAGATGTAATGCAAACAGCTTTTCAGTCAGCAGCAGCAGCTTTAAAAGCACCAGCATGCAGGGAGACAATTTTTTTTGTGACATGTAATGGAACAACCCCAGAAGTGGTCCTGGTAGATTGTTTTTTCATGTGTTGATGAATGCAGTGTAAAAGTGATCTTTCTGCTTTTGCTCTTATGCATTTATGTTAATGTGGTCAAAATGGATGGGCTCCCCTCTAGATGAGCTTGAGGGTGGCCCAAGGCACAGGAAAAAGATGTGTGTTTTGTGTATTTTGTCTGTTAAAACCTGAACAGCTGAAACTTGTGTTTTAGAGAAACCCAAAAGGGTTATAAAATGCCCGTGAAAGTGTGAGATATGCAAAAGAGCTCAACAATATGCCACAGCTGAACAGGGTCTGCTCAACCACCATTGCTGGGACTGAGGCAGGAAGCAGTGCAACATCTGTGGGAACCACCTGTCTTCAAACAAGAACATTTATCTCATCTGCTATTGCATAGATAAGTAAGCCTGCATTTGGTTTACAAGAATTTTAATTCAGGCCTCAGATTTAAGAATTGTTTATTTCCAGAGAACTAATCTTAGAAAGAAGCTAGGATAAAGATGAAATAATCTGACATAAGGGCAGCGTCAGTGTAGCATTCCACTGCTCTGCAGCATCCCTTCAGGACAGGTCACAGCCAGGCTGCCCCATTCAGAAATCCATGAAATAGTTATTACTAATACTGCTGCCTTAGGCCATGCACAGTTTTATGTAGGGAAATGGGACCAATGGAAATCTTTCCTTTTATTTGTGGGCCTCAGATTGAATCTGGGAAAAATCAGTCTCTGTTTCCCAAAGAGCTGCTCCACCACACATTCTCCACTGCCCCTCACTTTTCTGAAACATAACTGCTGCCAATGGTGAAATGCTAGAATTCCTCTTTCCCACCACAAACACTACAATGGCTCACCACTTGGGCTTCAGGATTTCAGGGTTCAGTTCTGAACTGATCTATGGGATTTTTACCTTCAGTGGAGAGCATCTTTCATTTGTTAAGAACTCAAAATGTTTAAGAAATTGCCTATCAGAAGGCATAACTCCACCCATCACTCAAATGCAACAAAGCAGCTGTTTATCATCACACAGGAACTTTACCCAGAAGCCTGGAACAGGCACAAAACCAGAAAATTATACTCAGTTGATAATGCAAAAGAAATTTAACAAGAAAGTAGCTCCACCCACAGAGCTCCTGTACAAACTTCCCTGTTCTTGCAAAATACTGGTAGAATCATTCTCAATCATGAGGAATTTAAGGGCTAATACTCCTGACCTAAGTCTGAATTGATTCCAGTGACCTCACAGCAAGTGATGATGTCCTCCTATCAGAGCAAATAAGAGGAGATTATATTTCTACCCAGAGGAGAAGAGATGTAAGGTGACATTGCCTTGTGTTTGCTGTGTGCTTTCGTGAGCATGGTTACAGCAGCTCAGCAGATATATGCAATGATTTCCCAAAACTTCAGCCACACAACAGTAAACCCAAGGCCTATGCCTCATTCATGGAGGCTGAAACTGACTGATTCTCTACAGTCTGACACAGAGGATTGATTCTTCAGATATGAGAACCCAGTGCATCCACTGACATCTTGAGAAAGTGCTGCTAAGTCACTGTGCTAGTGTTCAATACCTGGTTGGTACAAACACAAAATTATAGAGGTATTAATGAGGCAAAAGACATTTGTGAAATATTTTGAAGTTATACAAAGTAAACAAAACACTTTGCTACAACCAAGAGAGAAAAATTCTGCATTGACAGTATTTACCTTTACCTTGTATACATCAATACGCTATGGCACAAGCAAGAACATCAACACCTCCAAAACAGTTGGAGCCATCAATTCTGTGCCCAAAGGGACCTAAGCATGCCTTCTGCACTTTCAGCAGACTGGAATCTTGCAGGACTGGAGCAGAATACTTGGTTTGGGCATGTGATTAGATACACTTGAGTCACAGTGACTCTTCTGAACCACCAGCAGCTGCATAGTTTCTCTCAAATTGCCCCAGTAGCACTCAAATCTAAATGAAAGTAGTTTAATTAAGACACTTTATCTCACTTAGGGGCAAGCTATGAACATGTGCATGGGCCACAGCATCTTAACTTGCAAGCAGCAACATTTTGAACTGCCACAAACTGATGGTGTCCCAGACAAATGCTCAGCCCCTACAGAAGTAGGTGTGGCTCCTCAGCAAACAGCTGTGGGAGAATTAAGTCATTACAGCCCAAAGGTCAAGCAGCTGAAAATACAGTCTACACCTTAAAATGTTTAATTTGAATTTTGCCACTAGACTAAAATTACAAATTGAAAATGTTAATTTTCTTCCCAGTTATATAAATGTCTACTGAAAAACTGAACAAAGTACACCCTTAAGGTAATTATTATGCACTCAATGGTGACTACAATGCAGGAAACCAGCTCTGTTTCAGTTATATCAGCTCCCCTTCTTGAGAAGGAAAGGTCTATTTCCAGTATTTAAAGGAAAGAATATACATTACTTCAACAGATAGGATAGCCAACTCACTACTAGTTGTGAGTACTACAGAAATCTAATAATATGAAGACCCAAAGACAATTCTGTATGCACACACTGACTCTATACACATACATACAAGTGCGCTGTCAGCAGCCATGAAATAAGTTACACTTATTACAGTTTATTGCCCACAGTATATTTGTCCTCCCACTACTCCACCTTCTTTAGCAATAGGCATAAGATTCCAAAGCTCTAGAGAGTAGCTTTCCACAGCTATTTTAGAAGCAGCAGACAGACAGGCAATCCTGCACTCCAAAGGTTGAACACAGACAGCTCCTACCTGCTGGCCCAAAGAAGAGAGAAAAGAAGAGCATCAGACACACCACAGACCTCATCTTCTCAGGACTGGAAACCGGAACGCTGTGCTGTCAGAGAAGATGATCTCTCTCACAGAGCACTTGCTCTGAGCTTTAGGAGGTCCCAAGACATCAGGCTTTAAAACTACAAGGTAACTGTGCAGAAAAAAAAATAACCTAGAATAGCTTCTGTTTCTTTGTGCCAAGAGCTGTTTCAAATGTCCCAGATCCTGAAATAGGAACAGTTGGTGTAAAAGATCCTAAATGCTTTGACTTTACAGGCAAAGGGCTACAAAGATTAAACTGATGATAACTCATATATATTGTACAACATTTTAAACTACACCAGCTTCTGTAAGTTATCTTGAATCTTTTCTCAGATAATTAATATTCTCCAAATTCTAGTTGATAGCGACTTTGCATCACATGGACGACCCTTGCATGTTCTACATGTAATACAGAAATTATTGTTACATCAGGACTGCAATTTGAAACTGTTGCTTGGTGGCATAGGTTTCTTCAGGTTCATGTCCACTGCTGGAGTAGATGCAAGTCCCACAGGTATGAGCCATAGGAAGAAACAGAAAATGTTTTTAGAAAGTATAGTACTTGAGGGAAAATAAAAAAGGCTGCCAAGTGCCATCTGATATTGCGTAGTACAAGGAAACTGCTGAAAAGAACAATGTCATATTGAAAGATTTCTGAACAAATCGTATCAAATTCTGAGAAATCATGTGTATGTGTTTGTAACACTGAATTTCTACCAAATGTCTCATTTGAATAAAAATGAGTGTAAGTGCATAAGCCTATGTGACTGCAGTCTAAAAATTAAGGCACTTTACATTTACCAGTCATGATAATTTTAATCAAGCTTGCTGCAATTTCACTGAGATGAATAGTTATATCAGAGACTGATTTCGCCCACAGATTTGAATCTCAGCCATACTGACTCTTCTGTATGATTAGTAATACACCAGCAAAGGAAGAATCCATGATCCCCCTCCCCATGCTGCAGTACAGCAGCTCGAATGTGAGAGATGAAAACTGTGGGCCTGCAAATCACCAAACAAGAAAGCTTTTTTTTTTTTTTACAAGGTCCTCTTGATGCCCAGATGAGTTAGGTAACTGCATGTGGAAGGGAGCCTACAAAAAAGATGGAGAGGGACTTTTTACAAGAGCATGTAGTGACAGGATAATGAGGAATGGCTTTAAGCTGAAAGAGAGTAGGTTTAGGTTAGATAATAGGGAAAAATTCCTCACTCTAAGAGTAGTGAGCCACTGGAACAGGTTGCCCAGAGAAGTTGTGGGGGCCCCATCCCTGGAAGTGTTTAAAGACAAGTTGCATGGAGTACTGAATAACCTGGTCTAGTGAAATGTGTCCCTGCCCACACCATGGAGGTTTGAACTACATAATCTTTAATGTCCCTTTCAACGATATCTTATGGATTTGATTGTCAGTCCTTTCAAAAAAAAAATTAGCCTTTCAGTGGAATATGAAATGAGTGCACAGGATGCAAACAGTGAAGAAAAAAAATCTACTATTCACTCTTATTCACAAGCTGCTACAGACAACACCTTTTTATTATCACTGTTTACTTCTGTACTGCTATTCTACTTCTGCATGGATTTCACAATAGTAGTTCATAACAAATACTATCTATTTTCAGAATCAGAAAAAAAGAGTTGCTTCAGCATTTTTTGTGAACTTGGGTTTTTTTTAAACTTGTCCAACTTGTCCAGGTGAAATAAGACTTTAAGTAAACAGGTCTGGTGCTTATTTGCATGGGAAGGTTTGCCTCCACAGCTTTGCATGGACAAATTTCACATATCTCTGCAGGTTTTGTTACAACAGCACAGGGAGTGCTTGAAGACACAAAACTTCAGACTATTCCTTTGGCATTTGAACAAAACAGAAACCATGTAAGCAGGTGTGTGTGCTCCCCTGATTGTAGATACCTCTTTGAGGATACATTCTACTAGATAACATCTGCAATTTGGTAACAACTGGGCTGGAATAAAATGCTAATAAGCAGTAAGATTTGCAGAAGAATAAAAAAAGTGTACCAGGACTCACCTGAGTTAATAAGCCTGTAAGCATTCCTGTCCAACAGCTGATAGTAAGAACAGTAAGACCCAGAAGAGCAGTAAGAAGAAAAACAGCTGAAGAAAATGTTGGTACTGCATTACTGCCACAGCCTAGCAACAAACATGTATGTATTCAAGTATGTTGTTTACTGTAAGAACATAAAGAATTTTTCAGTCATGGAAATCAAAAAATTATCTTTTACTGACTAAAAAAAATTATTCTCTAAGATACATATCAACTACAACATTTTGGGTTTATTACTTAAAAAATATCCTAAGCCATCCTATTATTTTTAAAAAAATTATATACACTTCAGCTTGCAAAAATAATTTGATGTATAGGAGATTAACTAGGTTAGTGACAGATTTAGCTGCTTCTCCCAGCCAATTCTTTCCACTTTGGGAGGACACTAAGCAGTCCCTCTCTTCACCAGGACATGCCTAACCCTGGGAAGCCCTGCAGGCTCCCAGAGACCAGGGCCCTCAGCAGCTGATAAAGCAAACCTATAATTCTGATAAGTCACAGCATGAGATTCCTTTAACTGGCCCCTGAGCAATGAGTGATAAATGACATACTGCCACACTTGTTCCTCAGTAATAAAAGGCTATTTGGTCCGGGGAAAGCCTGACTCTTCACTGGAAACAATACTGCTGATGACAGCAGCTGGCAAACTTGGTGATGACTTGGGTACACAACAAAGAAAACACCCCACTGTTCACAAAACACAACACAGGCCAGAACTTCAACCCCTCCCTGCATTCAGGATGAGCAGCTTTTGCTTCTCTCACCCTGCTACTACCAGAAGCACTTCAGACATGTCCCTGAGACCTCAGGGACTTTATGTTCCTCTTCTACCACTCACCAAACCCTTTGGTTCATCCAGACAACAGGACAAGTGTCAACTGCCTCTCCCCAGGCTGCTGACAGCTCTTGATTGCTATTACACTGACTGGGGCTGTGCCAAGTTTCTAAAGCAGAGTCTTCAAGTGTTCTACATCCAGAGCTGAGGCCATGGTAAAAACAGGGTTGGGAAGCAGCTCCCACTGCAGTGGCTTACACACAATTGCCTCTTCCTTTGGAAACCTGGCCCCAATCATAGATGCAGAGTTTTCCTGCAAACCTGGCCCTTAAAGCCTGTGCCTGTTCCATTGCAAACAGTGACAACTGAATCAGTTCTGATTGATTTAATAGGGGCAGGCACAGAGACTTAATTAGAAAATTAGTAACTGCAAGGAAAGGAGGGAATGCCCAACAGCCTGCCAGATCCCTGGAAGGAAGCAAGCAAAGGAGCCAGTTGTCCTTAAGACCAAGATTTTAGCCCCTCACCAAAAAAAAAAAGAAAAACAAGGATAATAAAAGAGATTAGCAAAATGGCCTTGAAGCTGTTTTAAACATCTTGTACAATATATAATTGCTTTTCAGCTCTTGGGTACTCTACTTTTAGATCTGTCCCCTGGGAAGAAAATATGAAACACGCTGAAATGCACAGCCCTTAACAGCAATCAGCATTTTCAACTTGCCTTTGTGCTAGAAGTAATTAAAACTTTGCTTAAAACTTCTTGCTATTTGACAGGTACAAAGACAAATCAAGTCTAAGGTATGTTTTTCATGTTAGCCCAGCTGAGTGCCAGAGAGGTATTTTTCACCAGCTCTTGTGTTTTAAGAAAATTGAGATCCTCAACTCATTACTCCATGAAAAATCCTAATGTCTGGAGGCTCACAGCCACAACACTCCAGAATTTTTATGTGCTTGGAGCATTACCTGCAGTCATGGAGGGCTTGCATAACAGGCTTGGGGGCTATTTGTACACTGGTAAATGCAGGCACCAGAACACAGGACCACCAGGGCCAAGCCAAGCTGTGCAGTGTTAACCCTGGTGCACCTTCATCTGTAGTGTTTGTGAAAAAACTACCCTTTGAGCAGACTATTCATGATGACATTTCAGCTTGTTTTGGATGGAACTATCTGCTTAATACCTACTGTGACCTGGGCATCAACAACCATTTGCCTACGGGCAATAAGAGGATCAAGGCCTGGGAATATGCAATGGAGTGTTTGATAGCATAGATATGGGGTAAGAATTAACTTGGATATGTTTTATCAGGGATAAACACTGAGTTGTGTTTATTAGCCTGAGTGAAGCCATTTTGTCCTCAAATAAGGGAAATATTAGGAGCTCAAGAGCCTCTGGCTCTCCCACTTTCAGCTGTATATGACACAAATATTGTCATATATTGTGACACATATTGTGACAAATATTGTCACAAATATGACAGCCACCAGTTGTTGGCTGTGATAGGGGTCTGAGATGCAGGATGCAAATCCATAAGAAAAATTCTTTGTCTAAAAAAAATCCCTCATGTTCAGAGCAGTGTCTTGTTGGAGTTAATTGGTAAGCTACCAGCAGTCAAGAATGAAACCAGAAGATATAACTTTTTTAATTTCCAAAGCTCTAAAGTAGGTTCTAATACAGCTAACAAGATGTATCAACCTAGAATTCAGTACAGAAGGCAAGATATGTGGTCAAAACTTTTGAAGTGGGCAGAAATTTTGCCTGTGAGAATACTGAGATGGAGGCCCTTCATTAGCAGCACCCAGCTCTTGGCAAAATTACATTTTGCCTTTCTCCTGCACAACCTTCATCACTGTGATGGCTGGGTTAGCAGAGAGCACTTACACAATCTCTACATCCTCCTGCCTCTGGAACAACAGTACAGAAGCAAAACACCACATGGGATGAAATGAGGCAACAGAAACATCTAGTGGTGTTAGGACAGTGTGCAACAGCTCACTTTTGATGTGAAGGTTGGACTTGATCTTGGAGGTCTTTCCTAACCTTAATGATTGATTCTATGAGGCTGCTCAGACAGAGTGCTGTGACAGCTCATTTCTGAGTGCAAGCTTAGCCCCTCAGTGCAGAAAAAGCAAGAAATCTCGCAGTTGAATGTGCTCAGGGATTGGTGCACTCTGGCAAGGGCCTAATTTCTGGGCATTTACAAAATGTCCTTTAAATGCCATTTGTTAGAAGGGTACAGCTAACATTGCAGTAGGGGCATTGCAGTATTTATATAATAGTCTCTCAGAAAATTGTGCATGTACCAGGATGACACTGGTAGCCAACATTACATTCAAACATCTTCTGTAATCTCAGTATGAGTAATATGCTGTAATTGCCCATTACTGCTTAACCCCCAAAATATTATGAGCTACTCCCATTTTCCGCCTGCCATAATCTCTCTTTGTGTCTGACTCATGGACAGCTTCTGCCAGGCACAGAACATACTCACATTGGTTAGCACCTCAGGGCTGCATCATCCAGCATCATGCTGATCACAGTCCAAATGGTTCAGCCTGTGAGGAATTCTGTGTATCTGCATGCAACCCATTTAGTTTCAGAGGCTGACAGACTGCAAGGATGAACTTCGCAATCCATGAGAACACAGGCTGGAACTACAAACAAAACACGTCAGAGCCATCATCCCATTTTGCTTGTACTAAGCCATAACCACAGTTCTTAAGAAATAAATAGGGTAAACACAGAAATGACAAGGGAATAAAGCACAATCTGTATTACTGCATTTACATTTTTTAATAGAGTCTTTCAATTGTTTTAAGAACAAGCATTTTTAGATTTCATGAAAAGGTACAACAAGCTGGATGGCCTCTGCATGGAAGAAAATATCACCGTTAAAATGTGTCTCTTTGCCCTCTAGAAACTGTTACTTCACATGTAATGTACAGTACAAGCAGACAGGGCTGAGTTCAAAAGTTGTGACTTCATGGTGGGAAGTGCCTTTTGTATGAGCCTAATACTCACACATCATGCTGAGAAAGTGGAAGACTTTAGTACAAGGCCTTTGCCAAAGCAAAGAGATTTAGAGACTTAGAAAAAGAAATATCAGGCTATAATACAGGATCAAAAAAGAGAGAATATTCCCATTTCTCCACTATCTGTGCTATTGAAATCAGGTAACTTAAGCTCTTGAAAACTTAGATAGGGTTCCCAAAGGAGCTTCTCTGCACGTGGCCCTGCATACCCTATAAAATACATGAACTTATCCAGTTTGTACACAGAACTTTCTAGGTACACAGACCTTTTGCACAATTAAAAGCATAATTGTACCTATAATGACAATTTCCTTATGGCTAACGGGGGCTATCCACATGCGCAACTCCAAGTGCCTCTCTTGGGCTTTATAGGTCCAAAGAGCATAAAACCGAAAACATTCTGAATTTCACTCCCCTTACCGCAACAGCCACTCGTGTATCCTTTCCATATTTCATTGCACCAGTAGGAGATAGGTATTTAATGGATTTGTTATGTAAAATACTACTTCATGTGGCATGACATCATTTCTTATATTTCTATGGGAGCATTCCTTTGACAGTTTTTCAGGGCAGAGGATGCAGGCCTAGGTCCTGTAGCACTGCTCCCCGTTCCCAAAACACAACACCCCGTTTGCAGCCCCGCCTCAGCCGGCAGCAGCATCTGCCCCAGGCTGGAGCCCTGGGAAATTCTCCATCCTTCATCCACCACCACCACCTTCGCCAGGCACAGCCGTCTGCAGCGAAGCAGGCGTTGGCTACAGCTATCCTTCATGGCTAACGAAAAAGAGGAGAAAACAGAAGGGATAAGAAGAACCAGCCCACGAACGGCTGCTGAGGAGGAAGGTGGCACCACTACCCGCATTGCCACGCTCCCTGCGCTGCCTCGCACCCTCCCTTCAGCACGGCCGAGCTGAGCGGGGCCGCCCCTCAGCCCTTATCTAACGCGGCCGGGCGCCTTATGTAAGGGCAGAGGCGGGGCCGGCCCGGCTGCGGGGGTGGCGGCAGCAGCAGCGCCATGTCCTGGTACCGCAACACCGTGTGGTTCGTGAAGGGGCTGCGGGAGTACACGAGGTACGGGCGGCGGCCGCCCGGGGCCCGGGAGGCGGCGTGGGGCGGGCGCGGCGCCCGGGCTGGGCCGCTCCTGTCTGTCCGCGGGCACTCACCCGCGGCGAGGCCGTGATGATTTGGTGTTTTTATGGGCGGATTCCAGCCCCGCCCTGGGGCTCCGGCCGCCCCCCGAGGGTCGAGGTCAGGGCTGGGTGGCTTGGGGTGGCCAAACGCCGCCGCGAGTTGTCGCTTGCATTGGAAAGCATTGGAGCAGGCTGCCCAGGGAAGTGATGCAGACACCATCCCTGGAAGTGTTGAGAAAAACGTCTGGATACGGCACTTGCGGCCGTGGGTAAACGTGGGTTGATGGTTGGACTTGATGATCTTAAAGACTTTTTCCCAACCTTAATGATTCTATGATACATTGCTGTTCGCAGTGTCACTGGTATTTGTGGCCTGCCCCATGGCTACAGAGAGTAAATAGGGCAATTACTGGATGCTGAGCTGTGAGAAGAAAGTGCTTTTCAACCCACACATGTGTTTATTTTGGAAGGGCTCACCTCTAGTTTCTCACAGGTGTCTCTTGATTTGTTCAGGGGTGGTTACGAGTCTGCTTCCAAGCACTTCAACCCAGCTGATGTGGAGGTGGATGTGGCTGGAAGATCCTTCCTGGTCACGGGTGCAAACAGTGGCATTGGCAAGGCCACGGCCAAGGAGATAGCGAGGAGAGGTGAGCAGGGCTGCCATGGAGCTCCCAGGAGGCTTACAGAGAAGATGGGAGGCAGCAGGTTTGGCCTTCCAGCACTTAGATACAAACACAAATCCCTGGGATGCGGTGTCATTTCACAGGGGTCTTAGTGTGGGTTAGAGGTTTAAGCACAATCACTACAATGAAAACTGGGATAAGGAAACCAAATTAGCAGAGAGGAGCTGCAAATTGTTTTTCAAGTGCATGTTTACCAAAATTATGTGTATTGTAGTGGCATCTAAGGATGTTGGTGACAGATCAGTGTCTATTTAAGGTTAATTTAATACAAGTAGCAGCCTAGCTGAATTTGAACTGAGGAGTCTGCAAATGTATCATATGATGAAAGAAAACAATTATCTTTACAAAAATGAGATGGGAGAGCATTAAAAAACCCAATGTAGCTGTTCTTGATCTTAATATCCTGGAGTTTGTGCCCTTTGGCTGATTACATGTAATTATTTTTTTATGTTGTTGTCTGTACGCAAGTACATGGTATAAACTGGGCCTAGCTGCTGCTGAAGGATAAACCTAATCCCTTACAGAGTTGACAAAGTAATTCCTGTTGTGCAAGAGTGGCAGGAGTTTTGGCACGTAGAATGAAGGGGAGGAGCTTGTGGCTCTTTTCTCTCTTTGTGTGCTTAGGTTTTGTAACTATCTTATGAAGGAATGTGGCGACTCAGTTAAACGAAACTAATTCAAAACTGTTAGCATCAAAGAATCTTTGGGTTTAAGATCTACATCAGTGCCAGCATGTGATTTCAGGTTCCCACCACTGCTATTGTACATAATCACTTTATGTAAGTATTGCTTTGTCAGGTGACTGTTCTGCTCACAAATGGATATCTCTACCAGGTTTTGCAAGCTGGAAAGCTGGCTGGATCTCTATGGGATTTGGTCACCATGTTTAGCAGAACGACCTTGGGCTCAGACTGCGTGTCTGATATGTTGTATGGGCATTGCTGTTCATATGAAGTTAAAATGACTTCCTGGTCCCATCCTTGAACATCTCGCTTTGAAGCTCAGTGTCAGCTGTTGGGGCTCAGGCTTCTGGTTGAATCTCTTCAAGTACAGCGCAACGAGCAAATAAGGAGCTCTGACTCAGCAGAGGAATAATCAGGCTCTGTTGGCTTTACCTTGAAGCACGTGGATATTTCTAACTAATGATGATCTTTCTGACAATTGCTGTAGTCTGAGTTCAGCTTTTCTCTGAATTGGTGTCTTATGGATATTCAGATTTGGGCTTTCCTCTATGTCTTATGAACTGCACTTCCAGCTTGATACAGTCTTCTCCCAACTACTCTGACTATTCCCATGTGTTAAGTTCAAATAGTTTAAATCTTTACCAAAGAAAATATATTTCAATTCATTTCCTAGTGTGTCAGTCACACCTAAACTTTCCCCCTGTCCTGGTGCTCAGTGGAAAAAACTTTCTTGTAGACAAAAGGTTTCATTATCGGACCCCAGACTGGGCTGTGCAGTGTGTGACCGTATCATCCCAAGGTAGACTTGATGTTTTGCATTTGGGTTCTGGGCGCTAAAAAATGTGACCAAACACAGTTGTTGTTTCTATTATGGATTAATTATGTTTCTATTAGAGATTAATTCCTTGCGCTTTCTAGAGGTGGACTGCTAGCAAGCCCTAAAACACCCTTTAAGACAGGCAAAAGTAAAGAGTATAGGTATGCCTAGGACTGAAATTAACACATCACTTGTAACAATCAGAGAATATGAAGCAAAAAAAAATTTTGCCTAGTTGTGCTTTAGTCTTGTGTTTGAAGGCTTTCTTTAATATGATTAGGTGATGAGATTGTGTTAAGTATCTAGGTCTCTGAGAAGAGCCTTGCCTTGTGTCTTCCTTTCATGGAAAAACTGTTTGGAAGAGACCTCTAGAGGTCACCTTGTCCAGCATCTCACTTGGAGCAGGACTGTTGGCAACAGTAGATCAAGCCAGTCATTGCTGTATCTCGGTGCTTGATCACCCACAAGGACCCAAATTATGCATCCTCTTGAGAAACCCTGTCTATTGAGGAGAAACCTATGGAAAATTATTTTTCTGATGAAAAATAATTCAGATGACCTGAGCCTCCCAAGCTGCAATTGAGGCCATAGTCCTTGTATTATCTCCCACTGCTGAGAATTCCAATATCTGGCACTTTTATTTCCTTTCTGCAGAGCAATTCCAGTCACTTGTGTTGTTCAAGCCCTTTACTGAACTTCCTAAGGCATATATTAAAAAAGCATCTATGATACAGATACCTTAGCACCAATTTCCCATTTAGCTCTGGTATTTCACCCACTAAACATGATGTACAGACTTGACAGAAATGGTTTGAGCACAGTACTTAGAGTGCAGTGGCCTTTTCCTTGAGTGATGACCCTGCCTGCCTTCACAGGAACCAGAGCCAAGCAGAAATATTCTAGCTTTTTTCTTATATCCAGTATCTCACCTAATTAAAATGCTGGTGTCTCCCGCAAATGGAGTTAGTAATTAATTATCAAATGCTTTTCTTGTTGCAATCCACCAGGTGGCACAGTTCATCTGGTTTGCCGAAATAGGGAACGGGCTGAAGTTGCCAAAGAGGAAATAGTGACAGAAACGGGCAATCAAGTGAGTTGTTTTTTAGTCTTTTGTTTACTTTTAGAAAGGTTGTTAATATTGAAGACCGCAGAGGCCTTGAGATACTCTTTCAACATCTTGCTGTTGTGTTTTTAAGTATTTTCATAAAGATATGGAAACATCTATCAGTTTATAATTCAAATGATTTGAAGTGATTAACTTCAAACCATTTGAATCACCTAACTTCATTAGGTGATGTATTCTGTGATTAGTAACATCATCAGCAGCATGCTGTTTTATTTAATGTTTGTTTGTTGATTTGCTTTTTGATGTCCTACTTACTATTCCTAACTATGTGTCTGAGGCTTTTAAAAGTTAATGCATTGCAACACTCTTGCAACAACATTTATGATTCTACAGCATTGGAGCTGAAGGTTTTATGTGTCTGAATAACATGCTCTTGATTTGCTGAGGTTGGCTGCCCTGTGAAGTCCTGTGTGTGGTACTAATTCTGTGCCCTACATGCCTTTTCATTTCCTTTTCTTATAATACCTCTTCCCTCCCTCCTTCCCTCTGTTACACATTATTTTTGTTTCTGTATCTACCACTCTCCAGTACACCCCTGTGTCTGTCACTGTTGCTTTCATTAATTGTTCAGGAGGGTGTGCTTATGGAGAAGTTCACTAGTCATCTATCTTGGCACCCTGGTTTTGGCTGGCATAGAGTTAATTTCCCTTCTAGCAGTTCCACTGGTGCTTTGGATTTGTGACCAAACCAGTGTTGACAAACCACATTTTAGTTATTGCTGAACGGTGCTCACACAGCATCAAAGCCTATTCTTATTCTCACATTGCCCCACCAAGTGAGCAGGTTGGGGTACACAAGCAGATGGGAAGGGACACACTGGGACAGCTGACTCCAGCTGACCAAAGGGACACCTCAGACCATATGACATCTTGTTCAGCAGTAAAAGCTGGGAAGAAGAAGGAGTGAAAGGGGGCATTCACAGATATGGTATTTGGTTTTCCGAATCATTGTTGCATGGAATGAAGTCCTGCTTTCCTGGGAATTGCTAGATGCCTGCCTGACAATAAGAAATAGTGAATTAATTCCTTGTTTTATTTTGTTTACACACACAGTTCTGCTTCACTTATTAATGTCTTTATCTCAGCCCACAAGTTTTGCCTGTTTTGTCCTTGTGATTGTCTCCCCATTTCCACTGGGAATGGAGTGAGTAAATAGGGTTGTATGGGGCTGAACTACCTACCAGGGTTAACCCACAGCACATGGATGGAGACCTGTCTTCATTTTAAATAATGACTTGGGTCTTGTATGCTGTGTTTTGATTCCAGTAATAGGTTTTAATATGGATCAAAAATTCTGAAGAGTTTTTCATGGTTGGAGATGTCATATTGACTGAATTTCTGTTCTTTGATTTCAGCTCCCTAGTGTGACAAGCAGCATTACTCTTCAGTTCTTTAATGAAGGTGAATTAGAGCACTCCTTATGTAGAAATAAACACTTTCCAGCTGTCTATAGCTGTGTAATCCCATGGCTATAGTAAGGCTGGTGATTATCCGTGTTACCTCCTTCTCTAACTGCAGTCAGGCTGCCTGGGAAGAGAGGTGAGTTTGACCTCTGAAGGTTCCTTCATGTTCTGTTTTCTGTCACCTGGTGAAAAAAACTTGAGGCAAATAATATTCTTCCTCTAAAGGCAGCATAATTACTGCATTCCCACTTTTTGGTAGGCTGCAGACCTGTCATTTTCATAGTCATGGGAGAGTGTGAGGGCACTGCAGAACTTGTTTGTGACCCTGGGGGCAGGGCACTTGTGCAGAGAGCAGCTCTCACTGAAGTGTTAGATGAGCTGTATAAGAGGCCCTGTGGGACACGTGACTGCACTGGGAAGAGCATTTTAATAAGGAGTCCACAAGAATATCCTTCTTTATAAGTGCTCATTCAGAAGCAATCCAGAGAGATAATAAAATGCTTTATCTGCAACTTGACAGGCTGTATCCAGGCTGAACTTGCTCTTCCTGATAATTTGGATGGAGATCCTGTTATAGTATACACCAAAGATTTTTTCCATCTTCCACAGTACATGCTGGAGTGCAGTGCTGAAATGGAGTTATTTGGCAGTCACCTGCCTCTAGATCTGGGATGTGGAAAGTTCTCCTAATTTGTTAAAATAGATCAAGTCACGGAGATTAGGTGTACTTTGAAAATGGCTTTGCTACTATTGAGGACTTTTATAGGGAACAGGCCTGAATATCACTTTCTTGAGTCAATGTGACAGTCTTCAGCAGATAAGTTGATTTAGATCTTTTTCAATCTCTGAAATCCTTTGCAATACTGAACATCTGCCCAAAAATCTTCACCTCTTCTGTACCACTAGATAATGGTATTAATTTTAAAAGTAGAAAGTTTTAAAGAGGTATCCAGCTTGAACCAGTAGAGCAGTGTCATGTTTTTGGTCAGAAATTATTCACAAAATGGATATGTTTGGAAGGGACCACAGTGCGTCATCTGGTCCAATCTACTTGATCAAGCAGAGTCATCCTAGAGCACATTATTACAATTCTGACTCAAACTCAACTAAGGAGCTGAAATCAAATGACTAGAGAGAAAGTCATGTGCTTTTTATCTTCAGGGAAGCAGAATTACAGGCAGGGAATAATGCCATATCATTTCTTCAACTTCTTCACTTTTCTCATTTGCTTGTATAATGAGTATTTAAAGAAACAATTTGGAAAGAGAGAAGGCCCTTTAATGATTATTTGTTCTTTTGCAAGAGAACACATCCTCTGCATAATTATTTTAAAACTGCCTTTTCCTGGTATACGTCATAAGACTATCTGTGGTGTGTATTTGAGATTAAGTGCTGTCTAGGAGAAGAGTAGGAGTTGATGTACCTTTGTATGCTGGTAAATGCCACTGTGCTTGTACTACGTAGAACACAAATCTGCAAAAAGCAAAAAAGAATTGTCTGTAGCAAACAGCAAAAGGTTTTTGATGTTTTGGAGGGAGGAATTGTTTCTAGCTTTAGTGGTTTAGAAAATGATAACTTTGCTCTATGTCAAGCCTTTTTTTCTTTTTTTTCCTATTGCATCTACATTGCTGGCTATAGTATTGGAAAACATTGGAAGTGTGTTGTGACGTGGAGTGACTAACAAGGGTTTAGCAGTTAATGCAGCGGTTAGCATGCAAGGGGATGCAGAAGGCACCCAGCACTCTGAGACAGCTGGAGTGGGTGCAGTGATGCTCCTGAAAGCTTTTACCACCCTGGCTGGAGCAACTGTGCCTGGCACATGGGGCACTAGACCAGAGAGAGCTCCAGAGGGATAATGTGGCAGATGTTGGATTGCAGGGAGTGACTGAGACTTTTCCCTGAGCCTGGGGCAGCACATGATGGTGGCTTCATCTGTTGGATTCTACAGTACTCAGGGTGCTGAGCTGCCAGGTGATGTGACAGCAGGAGATGAGCAGGCTGTAGACCCACAGGGAATA
>VYZP01049707.1:0-14403 GCA_013400635.1 Hypocryptadius cinnamomeus | reverse complement strand
CCATACACTCTCAGTTATTGCTAGTGCAGTGGAATTGACCCTCAGAGACAGCACACTTCATTCCTGATCTCTTACTCAGGAGAAGAGACTCATAGATGTCTCTTTTCCTGCATAAACTGCAGGAAAAGATAATCAGGCCAATGAAGAATGAAACTTTGTTTATTGGGTGGTTTTGTTTGTTTGTTTCTGTGATTTGTTTTTGCTTGCACTCAAGAAAAGCAAGCCAGTTTAATTGATTTCTACCAGATGAATGAGCCATTGAAATCTGTACAGTGAAAGTTTTTTGGTGGTGTTGGGTTTTTTTGTTTGTTTGGTTAGGTTTTTTTTGTTCCCACTTTTTCACAGTTAAAATAACACTGTTCCTAATAATACTGCAGAGCTCAGGCAGATAAAACACTTCACTTAGTGTGATGCTGGCTGCCTGCCCTTATCCGAATGTTAGCAGGGCAAAAACCTCACCAACAATGTGCCACTAATTGCCAGATAGAACATCAAGCAAAAAACGTTCTGGAATCCACCAGGACGCTTGGGTCCACAGTAATTGTATCATCAGTTAATTTGATGTTATAAGCAGGTAGGGTTTACAATGTTACTTCTGCTGAAATCATAATTTTCTTCGAAGTTGAATTATAAAGTACAGATTTTAGGGTCACATTAAATCTTAAAACAAATCAGAGTATATGTTTGTGTACTTTTATTTTATGTGATATCCTGTTAATTTTCAATCTGAATGATGGGAATCCTGAGGAGTCTTCCAGGTTCTGGCAGACTGATCTAAACCACCAGCAGTTTGGAAATCTGCATGCACAGTGTTTGCTTATATTTTCTGTTAGGGCTATCCTGTATTTTGATTACTTTCATGTTTTAGTGTAGCAAGACTTGTAATTTTCTGTGAGAAAGACCAGTGTCTAATACACTGGAGACTGCTGTCCTGTGCAGTAGGATAGCTTTCATTTTGCTCAAGTCGTGAGACCCACAGTGGAATAACTGTTGCAAGAACATGCAGAGCTGCCTTTCCATAAGACTTGATAATAGTGTCTTCCACAGAGTCCCCTCAGCTTCTGCATCATGTCATGGGAAAGGTAGCAGAACTTTATTTAGAGTTTTTGAGGCAGTCAGGCTGATTTTTATAGGTTTTGGTTTTTTTTTAAAAAAAACAACTTACTATATGAATCAAATGTTTATCTCTATTACAGTGCCTCATTTTCTACACATAGAAAATGAGGCACTGTGTCATTAATATTTCACTCTGTGATTGTGAAACCACTGAATTAGTGCTTATCCAGGTTGCAGAGGAGTTCACTGTATGGAGTCAAAAATTTGATTTGTTAGTGTGGATGGATGGAATGTAGGAGAATAGAGATAGTGATGAAGGTAATTTCACCCCTAAGGAGTTACAGTTGCACTGTAATTATCAAGAATTAGGAACAGGCCTGCCCTTAATAGGCCACAGCTAGATCCAATTAGGATGGGTATTGTAAAAGAGTAGGATGGCTGGATGAGAAGTTAGAGTTTGTTGGCTGTGCTGTGAGGAAGAAGGAGTCAGTCCTGTGAGGGGCTGCCCGTGAGAAATCACCAAGAAGGTATGGAGCTTTTGCAATAAGATGACGACAAATTAGAGCACAATACCAGATTACCTGACTGAATTGAGAGGCTCTCAGGCCAAGTGGAGCAATTACCAGACAGGCCACAAGGGAATGCATGGTAATTCAATATTTTTGGTGGGTTTTGGTTTTATATTTTTCAAGTAAATATGAAACTTAAATATTAATGTACATGAACAAACTATGTTCTCATTAAATACCACCCTCATTACTTTTACTGGAATGAGCATGTTTAATGCATAGACTAGCAGCCCACCCTGTCTACTTTACCATATGATAAAGTTGGTTTATGGTGTGTAATGGTGTTGCTCTATAGGAAAGTTTTAATTATTCTGTATAATATGTGATTTCCTATTATGGGAAATCAGCTCCAAGGCATAAAGCCTACAGAAGTTTTTCTAAAGAAAGCTAATGCTAAGAGACTGTTTATCTTTAAAATAAATTGTACAGCTATCCCCAGAGCCTCTTTAACTAGAGAAAACATGGCCAGCCAGTACTGTGTCAAACCTCATTATGCAGAACAGGGCTCTAGCTTGTCCAGTACATTTTACAAGTCAACTCTTCACCTTGGCAGAGTTCAGTAAGGGCAAGATGAAATCCTTTATATGGGTGCGATAGACTGGGCTTACCTTCTTCTGCATTCCTACTGTTTCTGAGCAAACTCCCAAATTCATTGTGCTGGACTCCTTTGTGTCACAGCAAATACTTCTCAGCAAAGGGAAATGTCGTATACCATTTATTTCACTGATTTTTTCCCTCCCATTACACCAGTGGGAGACAAGCATTCAGGCCATGTGGATAATGTACGTTCCAGTGACAGGAAATGGTGATGCACAAATCTGACCCCTGTCACAAAGTCCTAGATGCAGGTAGTACTAGCTGTATGTTCAGCAGATACCCAGTAATTACTGCTTTCAGTGGAAGGCACAGTACTGTTGAATGTTGCCTTTTCTTTCATATACTTTTGTGTTAAACCATTAAAAAAAACCCCAAAAAACCAACAAAACAATCTGTACAGTTTGAACACAGTGATAATGAAGCATTAACCACATTTGATATGCCTTACCTTTTTAAATTAAGTTCTGTGGGAGGAAGTTTCTCCTTTAACACAAAAAACTTCTTTTGCATCAAGTAAATGTGTTAGAATGCTCAAGTGCTTGTTTTGGCAAGGCTGATATCCAGTACGTTGGTATTAATAATGAAGTATTGGCAAAAGGACATACAGTTTGGATGTTGCCTTGATTTCCTTACATAGGGGCAGACATGAATGTAGTTTCCTCTACCAAATCAGTCTTAGTTTTCCTTGCAAAGGTTTTTTTTTTTTTTAACAAGAATAGTTTCCTTCTTTTTTTTTTCATAAGGGGAGGTTTCAGTTGATGATGATGTATTCTAAACCTTGCTGATAAAGTATATCTGTTCTGCTATTACTGTTCTAAATTTCTTTTCCAGCTGTTTTGCTTGACAGACCAGCCCAGGCAAATAAGAATGTGTAATACCCAAATATTTTTGTCAAGGGAATGAGGAGTTTGTGTTCAAACACTTAAAATGGGGACAGTAGTTGGTGAAATACTTAGCAGTGGGAGAAATTAAATGCTGCAGCCTTAATGCCTGATGCATTGTGTCTGTGTGTGATTTCAGATACTCTTGCTTACCATAGGAAGCTGTGATCAAAACTGCTCTGTCTCAAAGCGAACGAGCAAGTGGTCTTGTGGGGCAAAAAGATGGAATGCTCTGGCTTTGTGGAATTTACTGAATTCTTAATGAACTTGAGGAAGAGAAGAGATGTGGGCTTTGCAGTTAGTTTGTGGTTCTAAATAAGCACATAAACTTCTGACAAGCTGTAGTTGCTCTAAGCAGGATTTTTGGCATTGAACATTTCTCTTATTTGGCTGGAAGACAAAACAAAACTCTGTTGTTAATGGGGCAACATTAGTNAGTTCTTGTACCGATGATGTCATTGCTCAGTCTCCCCGCCGCTACCAGGGGACACAACCGGGCTCTCGTCATTCGCTGGCAACTGCCTTTGCTCACATTTTCTGCTGAAGACAGGCTGCATTTGCTCATCTGCGGTGCATTTGCTTACTTTGATCTGCCAGGGGTTTGAATATATTGTGTGTGTATGGACATACCTCTGATTATATAGAGAAAGTGAAGGCTGCTGTGACTGACAGGGTTTGTTCACCAGGCATGTAACATGTTTGATTTTGGTACTGTATTTATAAATGTGCTGTATTTTAACTGGGTGATCTCATTGCCTATGTGGAAGAGAGGTTATAAAGATATACTGAAGTCTTCGTCCCTAGTGAAAAACATGGCCTCAGTAGCTCAAGGAAAAAAATGCATTTATCACTGATAGAATTGTTGAACTAGAGCCATTTGTAAAGACATGAGAGGGAAGTAGATGTAGAAACACTAGACTAAATGGGGCTTAATTAATTTTTAATTAAATGGAATTTTTAAANATGTGTAATACCCAAATATTTTTGTCAAGGGAATGAGGAGTTTGTGTTCAAACACTTAAAATGGGGACAGTAGTTGGTGAAATACTTAGCAGTGGGAGAAATTAAATGCTGCAGCCTTAATGCCTGATGCATTGTGTCTGTGTGTGATTTCAGATACTCTTGCTTACCATAGGAAGCTGTGATCAAAACTGCTCTGTCTCAAAGCGAACGAGCAAGTGGTCTTGTGGGGCAAAAAGATGGAATGCTCTGGCTTTGTGGAATTTACTGAATTCTTAATGAACTTGAGGAAGAGAAGAGATGTGGGCTTTGCAGTTAGTTTGTGGTTCTAAATAAGCACATAAACTTCTGACAAGCTGTAGTTGCTCTAAGCAGGATTTTTGGCATTGAACATTTCTCTTATTTGGCTGGAAGACAAAACAAAACTCTGTTGTTAATGGGGCAACATTAGTGCATTCATCTTTGCAGCTCTTTAGAATTAGCAAATCAACATGAAACCCCTTAAAAGTGTAAATTAATCTGCAGGACAGTAAAATAGAGCATCGTCAGAGCTGGTGCATTGCAGCTCTGCCTTTAGAAGACGCAGCTTATTTAACCAAGACATGATGTTACTTTTTTTATGAATCCACAGCCAAACAGCATTAAAACCAGGCTCTCAGCTTGTACTGAAGTGGTTTTGTTTTTTTTTTTTGATTTTTTTCCCCCCCACATCGCGGCAGCGTCCCCTGACAGTCAGCGGGAGTTCTTGTACCGATGATGTCATTGCTCAGTCTCCCCGCCGCTACCAGGGGACACAACCGGGCTCTCGTCATTCGCTGGCAACTGCCTTTGCTCACATTTTCTGCTGAAGACAGGCTGCATTTGCTCATCTGCGGTGCATTTGCTTACTTTGATCTGCCAGGGGTTTGAATATATTGTGTGTGTATGGACATACCTCTGATTATATAGAGAAAGTGAAGGCTGCTGTGACTGACAGGGTTTGTTCACCAGGCATGTAACATGTTTGATTTTGGTACTGTATTTATAAATGTGCTGTATTTTAACTGGGTGATCTCATTGCCTATGTGGAAGAGAGGTTATAAAGATATACTGAAGTCTTCGTCCCTAGTGAAAAACATGGCCTCAGTAGCTCAAGGAAAAAAATGCATTTATCACTGATAGAATTGTTGAACTAGAGCCATTTGTAAAGACATGAGAGGGAAGTAGATGTAGAAACACTAGACTAAATGGGGCTTAATTAATTTTTAATTAAATGGAATTTTTAAAAAATACATTTTGAACAGAAAAAAAAAATGTGTGTTGCATTTGGTGGCCTGAGACATCACTAGGTGTGTCTGTGTGTCTGAGTCAAATACACTGACAGTAGGACAGTGTTTGTAATAACAAACTTTGCTGGTCTTGGTAATGGAATATATTTGTGTGGTGTGTAAAAATCCTTGCTAAATGAACATGATCAAAAGCAGGGAAGGACTCAAGTTTCCCCAAGTAATCTTAGCTCAGCCTTGGGCAGGCAACATTAATATTTTTTTCCCCAAAGATTCCTTATCTTCCATAATGGTCCTGCTGGGGATTTAAGGGGTGGGTTTTGTGTGCAACACAAAAAGTGTCACTGTACTCTGAGTGATTTCATACTGAGAAGGGAAGAATGGACAAATCTTAAGTGCGTATGCTGTGCCCTAAGAACTGTAAGTGTGAAGTACAGTTTCCTTTTCTTGTTCATGACCCAGCTTAGATCTGTGTGTATATGCCAGACTTGCAGGGAAAATGCATTCCTGATTTCTTCACTGGCATCACCTTCCCCCACCCAAGGAATTCCATACCTGAGCTGTTTTGCCTTCAGATTCTCACAGATGAATGTATGGAGCTGTTTTTTTTATAGGTAAAACAAACATGAAAATCTGTAAAATAATATATGCCTTTTGCTAAATATATGGCAAGTACAAATTGAGCTGGCACACTGCAGGTGAAGCAGCAACAAAAAATCGTTGTCAAATTCAGATCAGTTTTCAGAGATAGAGTCATTGGGTTTTGGGTTGTTAAGGAGGGTGGAGAGAGAAGAAAACTTTTTTCAAAAGGAGAAGTTAATGTTGGTGCGTGTCTGTCTTTTAGGTACATACATCATGACAACTGCCCTGGTGCCCCTCCTGGAAAAAGCAGCTGATGCCAGAGTGGTGAGTCTGTGATGCTGTTTAAAAGGGGTGTTTTACTATTTTTACCTTCTGGCTTGTAACAGCAATTCTCTGACTGTATTAGCAATGCAGGATTACTTACAATGCCGTAAGTATCTCTAAAATCCTCTTGGATTTTTCTAACAACAACCTCCTGCTCTAAAGCAAAGCTGTTGCCTGCTGCTCTCAACTCTTCATTGGAAATCAGAGTAAAACACTTCATTTGGGAACTTACCCCCTTAGATTCCCTAGGGCACGTTAGCTCCTGCAGCAGAGTGCAAAATATGTACAACAGGAGTATGGGCTTAAAAGAATTTTACAGATCTTGGTGTAAAATAAGACAGCAGGTACATTTTTAAAAATGAAATTTCCCAAGTTTTATATGGCTTTTAATAAGCTTCGGTAAATGCTAAACATGCAAACTACAAATAGTGCTATTCTGCTATTTTCTTTCTCCCCATTACTTAACAAAAGGAAGAAGCACAAAATTCCTGAAATGAATCAACATCATTTTGAATGAAAATCCCTTCTTAAAAACCTTATGTATCCTCCATCTCATCTCCAGGTATGCTGTACACATGAGCATAAGCATAATGCAAAGTGTATGCAGAGGAATCCTGCTCCATAGGGACTTCCAGCTGTGGCCTGAAGACTATATTGCATGCATGAGTGCATCTGTGGGGAGTTCCTGGTTTTGCTTTTCATTCATTTGTTTTTCATTCATTTCATTACAGATCACTGTCTCTTCTGGGGGCATGCTAGTTCAAAAATTAAACGTATCCGACTTGCAGTCGGAAAGTGGGCCATTTGATGGAACCATGGTGTATGCACAGAACAAGGTACAGCCCATGGGACTGAAAACAAAGCCCAGCCCTTCTTTGCTAGGCAGCTCATGCTATCTGCTTTGCAAAAAGCCTTTTGGTCACTGTTACTTTCCCATTGTATCCAACCCATATGCAGATGCACAGGCAGTAATCACAGGCAGTACGATGGCATGCCCTTAGGAGTGCATACATCTTGCGTGGAGGAGAGCGTGGCTAGACTTTGATTTGATATGAGAGAATTCCCAAGGGGGAGCACTGTCTTTAGCTGATGAACCCTGTCTGCCTGCTTAGTTCTTGCCCACAGTCTGCAGCAAGTAGATATGGTCAGTAAAAGCAGTTTAAAGCAGCTGCTTTAAAAGTAAATTTGTAGCCAGGGTATGGATGGCAATGACTGTGGACATCTCTGATGAAATTATCCTATAAATCCAGCCAGGATGAGCAAGGGTATATTTCTGCTGTACATAAGTGCTCTGGTATTTATGGCACATTTGATGTAGTTTGTTTCCCTGGGAACTAATTTCGTGGCCAGGCTGTTGAACTCGGTGCTAGCATGGCTCTTACTGCTCTATCCTAGAGACAGCAAGTTGTCCTGACAGAGCAATGGGCAAAGGCTCACAGAAATATCCATTTCTCCGTGATGCACCCTGGCTGGGCAGACACTCCAGGTAACATCTGCTTCACACTCTAACAATATTTTTTTCTTTTCAGGATTAGTTTAAAAGCAAAGAGAAATGAAACTTCCTAGTATATTTTTCCAACAGGTGCAGTAATTTCTCCAAACTGGTGCCTGAAGTAGTTTTATATCCCCTTGGTGGCTCTGTTCTGCGCAGTGTCTGCTAGCTGTGTATATCTAGAGAATAATAATGGGCAGTGAATGCTTCCAGCCATGCACAAATGCACAGCAGAGACACAGTTCTTTAAGGTAACCTTTAAGTTACGTTTGTAGTGGAACTGTTAAACACACAGATGGAGCTTCTGCCTCCGTAAGTACCAGTGTGCAGACAGTGGGAATTTGTGAGGGCATGTAGGAGAATGCACCACTATGCAAGCCCTCTGCTCTTCCTCTAAACATTTACTGCTGTTGAGAAGCAGTTTGGCCTTTCAGCGCTTTGTCTGAGCTGCAGCTGTTCTTCAGTGATTGTGTCTGAGCAGGTGGGCCAGCATCAGTCATGCACTATGCATGTTGCATTCCCCAATGTTTCCAGCCCCCAGTGTCAAAGCTTGGGATGCAGAATAGCAGTTACATCTCTATAGGTCTTTTATAGGGATGCAGTTTCCAAAATTTGCTTCTGACAACGGAAGCATTTACCCTGTCTACTTTATGCTTGAAAATAGCCCTTTCCAACTAAGTATCCTGGTATTTCTTTTTCTTTAAAATACATTTATTTTTGCACTTCCTTTGCAGATTTCAAACTTAATGAACCATAAAGTTATCCCACCTTAAAGTTCAAAGACTCTCCAACCCCCAGAAATAAACGCTTGCGTTGGATGGGCCCTCAGTCACCATCTATTGGACAAAATAAAATGAAACCAGAGTTTAGACAGAAAGTAAGCAATTTTTAAATACAGTGCTGCAACTGGTTTCCTAAAACTAGTGAGAAAAGAAGAGCTAAAAATGCCATTATAATACTGCTTTTTGGAACTTCTGTTTTCCCCGTGTTTGTCATCTTTATGGTTTGGAATGGAATTGGCAGAGGAACCTCTTACAGATCCTGTTGTCAGTTTTGTCCCTGTCATTTGACCCAAACAAACAAGTGGTGGATCATCTGGTGGCTTAGTGCTATTCTCCCACAAGCCATCCTACTCCCAGATAGGGGAAATACTCATTTTCTTCCATAAGCTCCAGAGATGCATCTTCTCCTTCCTACACACAAAATGGCAATTTGAAGCTGGTTTGTGGTTTTGTTTTTTTGGGGGGTTTTTCTGGTGTGGTGGTTTTGTTTGTTTGTTTGGTTGGTTTTTTGTGGGTTTTTTTTTTGTTGTTGTTGTTTTTTGGTGGGGTTTTTTTTTGTGTGTGTGTGTGTCAAAAAAGCCTTGCATGGCAGGCCACCATTCCATTGTTATCCTTTCCAGCTGTGAGGTCGTCCATGCCCGATTTCTACGAGAGGATGAAGAGCTCACTGCGCACAGAGGCCCAGGGAGCTGACACTGTCCTGTGGTTGGCGGTGTCCGCTGAAGCAACAAAGCTGCCCAGCGGCTTGTTCTTCCAAGGTAAGGAGCAGTGTCTCACAGTGCACAGACTGGAGATCCCCAGCCTGCCTGAGCTGAGGATCCCTGTCTGGTCTGGAAGGGGATGAAGGGGGCACCAGGCAGCTTGTGCAAAGGATAAAGCATTCCTCAAAGTTGTTTCAAATCTAAATGTTCGAGTGAGCATTGTGCTAAATTGTTATATTCCTGCTTTTGTCCTCTAAAGTAGCTGATAGAGACTTCAAAGCATTTCTTTAGGGAGGGCTGGGGATTTTTGTAATGAAAATGGCTGCATGTAGGACTGTGCCAAGGGAAGGTGAATCACAGCAGTCAAACAGCATCTTTTATGATGCTAGGAAATGAGCATCTTTCTCACAGAGCACTGGGAGTTGGCTCCGCTTTGGCAGGTTCTTCTTCCTATTGTTCCATGCTAGCTAAAACTGCCAATTCTCCCTTTCTCTAACACTGGGCAAACACTTGATCACAATGAGCACTTTTGGCACTGTGAGCTTAGGCTCTGCTCTACTTTTCCACTCCCTTTCTTTTCTCCCAGGCAAATGACAGGCGTCTTTGTATGAGCAGCTGGAAGCAGGGATGCCTCAGTGGTGATGCACGTCAGTCCAGAAAGAGAAAGCTCAGGGTAATTTCTTACAGAAGCTTAGTGCTTCTGTTGGATGTGGCTCTCAAATCCTGATTCACTGAATTTCTGTACGGAGAATGCAGGAAGCTCAGACTTTTCTGCATTTGGGTTGACTTTGTCCCTTCCGTCCCACAGACAGTCACACAGGGTTGGCTGACAGATACTTAAATGGACATTTTTCATGTCAGCATGTGGTGCATATGGAAACCCCACATCCCAGCTGGTCAGCCTTCTTTGTAGAACCAGGCTTTGCCTTTATTTTACTCCGATCACTTTCTTCTGGTCCTGATGCTTCTGCTCAGTTCTTCTTTCTGTTTCTTTCATAATTTCACCAGGCTCTTCCCTTTGGGCTTTTTCTACCCTCAGCTTTGGTAAACAGGGAACATACCCTGCCTCTTTAGCTAAAGCTACTGACTTTTAAGAGCTTTGTTCCTGGCATGACTGCTCTTAAAGCTGCAAGAGAAGTTCTGACTCTGTGTCCTGTGCTTAGTGGTGAAGTCAGTTATTTCTTGCTCCTACAGCCTTTTGGAAGCCACAGCTTAGCATGGGCACTCTTCAGGCCCTTTCAGTGAAGAGTTTGGGGTGCAGGAGCACTTTGCCACAAACCTCAAGCTTCTGATCCTAGGCAGCCATTTTCCAAATCAGTCAAAATCAGTCACAGTTTCCCTCCATTTTCTGCATTCTCTTCTTCTGTTCCCTCTGAGAGCAAATCAAAGCCAGCTTTTTTTTTTCCCCTGAGAAAATAATAAAGGGAAGTGAGAACATGACTAGTACTACCAGAATTCTCTGCATCTGCTAAAATGTATAAAAATGCTTAACAGAGACCTGCTTTCTAAAGACTGGAAGCATCTTTGCTGTGATGGTGAACTTGGCTTTCGTACCTAGTTCCCAAACTTTAGCACAGGCAACTGGAAGCACTGTGGCTAGGTGGGAAGCCATTCATAATCAGAGATGGAGATGGGAACATTCCTCTCTCTCTCTCTCCTCAGTTTTCCATGAGCAGAAATAATGTGGTGTGTGCAGTCAGGTAAACATTTGCTCTTAAGAGAGCAAATATCTCTTCTCTCCTGGGAAGCCCACTGGCAGCCTGATAGGTTTTCAGGGAAATCTGCTGCCCAGGGTTGCAGCAGCTTGTTCTTTTTGTCTCAGCTGGCTGCTGTGGAAGTTGGGCTTGCTAAGTAGACTTAACAGTGCTGCACCAGTGCTCTGACTGTTGTTCCACAGACACCTGACAGCATTGTCATAAGGCTCCCAGGCTCTAGACACCATGTTTTTGGAGGGGAAGATCCCTTAGAGTGGATGGTGGTAACAGCTGTATTTACAGAGTGAGTGACAGGCATGAGATCTGGAAAACCAAGCAAAGCATCAAACTGAGCAAACTTGGTTGGATATGTGTCACTTATGGTGACTGAGCAATAAGCCCAAGTTCCTTTGCATTTGGAATTTAACCGTTGTTTCTAAGGTTGAAAGTAAGCATTTTAAGATTGAAAATAATCCTAACTACAAAGTCCCAGCTGGGCATTTGTACATTACTAGAAATGTTATCCAGGAGGCAAGGAAAAATGTTGTTTCAAGTGCAAAATCATCCTCTGCCTGCAGCAACAAACTCCAGCTATTGCTCTTTGCCTGCAGGTGCTGTACCAGTGACAGGCATAAACCCTCAAGGAAGCCTTCCTTTTCCTAAACTGTCCCCAGCTGCAAATGGGGGCTTGCTGCACAGTCCACGTCATGATTGTGCTACAGAAAAATCACTCCAGCTCCAAAATACAAATTGAATTGGTTTAATTTTTGGTTTAGAAGATGCGCTTAACTAGCATTACTTACAGATACCTAGAAGGTTAATTTTCCTGGCTTCAAGACCATGAGGTAGGTTTGGGCAGTACAGAGTCTATCAGAAAAAACCCCTTTCTGCTATAAAAGAGTTAAATGTACCCATAAATATTTTTTTTCTCTCCTTTTCTTCCAGACAGGCAACCAGTCGCTACACACTTACCCCTAGCATACACCTACAGTCCACCAGAGGATGAAGAGAAACTAGTGGAGATGCTGGAAGAGTTCTCCCAGAAGTTTAAATCTGTTTCTCCAGGAATTTAGTGTCTCTGCTGACACAGTGTCACCACAAATCTTCTAATTACACAGTAACCTGCTGTTGAAGGGAAGTAGGATGCCATAGGCCTGTTAAAAATGAATTAGGTTCAGGTGTTCTCATAATGAGGTGTGGTAGTGTGGCACCTGTGTAATTTTTCTCTGCTGCCAAGTCTCTCCCATTGTGAATATGCAGCTGCTGCCTCAAGACACACTAAGGCTGTGTTCTTTGGATTGGAATAAAAATTGAGAGGCATTAAAATAAGGCCTGAGACTTTGTAAAGTTACCTAGAACAATTTAAAACACTCAGCACAGAGAAATGTAGAGGAGTGTACTTTCAGTAGCCTTTGTGAAGGACTTCAGGAAAGAAATTGGAATGTTTTAAGCAACTTTTAACTACTGTATTTGACAGGTTGGTGGCTTCCTTCACTACATGAGGGTGATTGGGCTCAAGCATGTAACTGGGAATGCAGAAACTCTCTTGCAGAGCCTGCTTAGTTTAAAGGGAAGGATTCCTCACGGCCTTTAGTTTCTATAAATTAGTGCTGGTATGCAGAAGTGATCTGCTTCCTCATGTTTAAACAGCAAGAATTTAGGAACACTGCCAAATGCCTTCCACATTACTTGATGGAGCCAGGGCTAAATATTATCCCATTTATGTCAAAATACCATGAAGTAGGAGGTTTCACACAACACACCCAGACATGGCTGGCTCCAGCAGAGAAATGGCTGCATGACTGTAGGCACAAAAAGAAACAACATGCTAAGGTGTACCTGCTTGCCATTTCTGTGAGAGATTAAAGAGAATTGTTTTATGATTGTGAGTAGATTAAGAGGGGAAGGGAGCACTGGCATGGCACAGGTTTTAGAGGAGAATCCACCTCCTGGTGAGAGGCTTGTATTTTGTCTGGATGTGTTTACTTCCAGACACAGAGCA
The DNA here is from genome assembly GCA_013400635.1 of Hypocryptadius cinnamomeus. NCBI lineage: Eukaryota > Metazoa > Chordata > Aves > Passeriformes > Zosteropidae > Hypocryptadius > Hypocryptadius cinnamomeus. The sequence goes on along the minus strand of VYZP01049707.1, from coordinate 1,498 downwards.
CAGGATTCACCCTACCTGATTTGAATTACTCACTGAGTTTCTCACTGTAAATCGGTAGAGGGGAAAATGGGCTTTTTCACAGGGATTTACTGGATCTAGTTTAAGAAACACTACCTACAGTGCTGCATCTTTCTAACAGTGCTAAAGACAATCAGCTCAGACTTAGACTTTCTGGTGGGACTCATTTTGTCTTAATTATTTCAGATTTACTGCAAATCCAGGACTATTATTAACAAAGGTAACACCTTTTCTCCTGAACTGAGTGTGTTTATTAACCAGCTGCCTCCAGAACCCAGGCAAGTTGCTGCACTGTTTCACATGTGGCTTACACCAGTGTGGTAGGACCAAGGCCCTAAACACAAATATAACACAGATGTTCTTGAGCTCTCTGCAGTGAGTGACAGCTAAAGACTGGTGAGGGACAGAGGGGAGCTCCTTCTGTCTGCTTTGTGTAATTTAGTTGCCTCCTGGCTGATGGTATTTCCCCATTATACAAAGATCTCCTATTAAGTATCAGTTTAAGAAAAAACCTGCTTTTTTCTATTGTCAGTCTCCTTAGAAGATTTTACTGTCAGAGAGGCCCTGAGAAAAATTTCCCATGATATGCAGTGCTGAGACAAGTCAGGCTGTCACAGCTCCTCCTGGGTCAGCATTCCAGTTATTGCCTCATTTATAAACTTAACTCCTTCTTGCGCAACAGTGAAAGAAAAGAACGGCAAGGCTTGTACAGAGGTTTATTTCCTGCAAATCTGGTATTAACATTTTCTGTGGTTTCAACTGTTAAATACAGTTACCCAAAACAAGAGCCTCGCTGGAAGCATATATAGTAACTACATTTCTTAACCCAATAGCTGCAAGGCTAATAAAAACATTTGCATTATTTAGTATTTACATCAATTTGCTTCTCAGCTCTGCAGTACAGAAGAAAAGTTTAATGACTGTTATTTAAATAGTTCATAAAAGTAAAAACTGCACTATATATGTATATATTTAACACATTTTAGTCCACATTCTGCACTATTGTATTTGAATAGCCTATATTTTTCATTTTGTGTCACAGGTTAAAAATGAAAACAAAGTTAAGAAAACTGCTTTAATCAAAGTTTGGTCACAGTGTCAAATATGGTTTAAGAGCACTTCTGATTTAAAAAGAACTAAACCACAGGAACAGCAAGTAGAAGCAAAGTCCAGAGTGTCACACACTTTGGTATTATGGTCCTGTTGATGCTTTATTTCAGCTCGATTCCATGAGAGCAAACATGACATGTGGCTGCAAGCCAGGGAGAGGATTTGTCTAATGCAATCCAGAATGACTTGTAAGTGAATACATTCACAGACTCACAGATTATGCTGAGTTGAAAAGGACCCACAAGGATCATGGAGTCCAACTCCTGGCCCTGTGCAGGACACCCCAAGAGTCACACCAGGTGCCTGAGAGTATTGTTCAAATGTTTCTTGTACATTGCGAGGCTGGTGCTGTGACCACTGCCCTGGGGAG
>VYZP01049673.1:972-20406 GCA_013400635.1 Hypocryptadius cinnamomeus | reverse complement strand
TTAATAAATGCAACCTTTTTCATTTCTATTTAGAATTCAATTAATAAGAAATAAACAAAGGAAGCCCCGTGGGCACTTTTGTCTCCCCATGGATGTAACAATTTCAATTTAAGCTAAGATCATTTCCCATAGGCTTCATATACATAAATTTCCATAGAAGAGGTTGATAGGTAAACATTTCACTCTGTGCAGGGCCATTCAGGCTATCAGTAGGCTGCAGGTTTTTCAATGTCCTTTTTGACTCCTGCCTGATGTATTTCAAGCATGTTCACATCATTTGTTGTCAGCACATGTATTCTATTTTCATTTTTATTAAGTTTTATTGAATTGGGACATTATTTTGATGTTTCTTCATCACTTTAATTATAAGCAAACATCTTGTCTGACTTGTTCCTCTGAAATATAACGGTTCACAAGATCTGGTAATTAATAGAAAAAGGAACTAAGAATATTTAAAAAACCCCCACATTTAGAATTATAATTTGATTGCATCCTGTTTTAGTTCTGCCATGTCTGTGGATGAAGAATGACTTTTTGTCCTGCTTCTTCCCCACCATCAGAACAGACTATTATGTAGCTTTTGGTATTTTCTTCATTTTGTCTTTTGAAGAAGAGGAAGGACTTTTTATCAGCCCCCTTTTTTTAATATTCTAAGTCAAAGCTTGCTGCCTAGATTACTTGTGCTTTTTGCATGCAACTGTGGTTAAAAAGGAATGGCAGTTCAGTTTTGCAACAAGCCTGACTCTGTGTTCTTTGCTCATCTTAGTCCTTCTATTCTTTTTAAGGGGATTTGTATACACTTAACAATTGGCATTCCCTGGCTTTTAAAATATAAGCTCATTTTTAAAAGTTTACCAATTAATTATATGGTTAAGCGAAACCCTATCAACTAGAAAATTATATTTCTTACTGCAAAAATGTGAACCTACAATGGATTAATGCAACTCTGGAAATTAATGCAAGATGAACAACACTGTGAAAAGGTTATGTTGGAAATCATATTCCAGTATATATTTTTTTCATGCATTTGGCAATTTATTTTTTTTCACATGTATTCCTGAGTTGTCATTTCCTGCTTCAAAGTTTGCTAAATTTGATTACAAAAATCATAGATCAGAATTTTTCCTGGCTGAAAAAATGATAAGATTAAACAAATAAAGGTTTAAAACCAAAATATAGTATATGCTGTTTACAAACTGTCTAAAGCATAATTAAAACACAACACAAAACCAAGAGAGCAATTGTCCATTTTTTGAAAGTTTAAGTTGCCTGTATGGCTTTAATTCCAAACTCAGACAGAAGCAGACTTAACTTAGAACACTTTTTCTTAAGGAGTGCAAGTCAAATCCTTAATGCTAGTGTAGGAGGGTTTTTTGTATTTAATTTGACTTACATTTTGTTAAGGCTTGGCACACTGCCTCAGGAATCTGAGCCAAAGCTGTTATACTGTAATATCCATGAGGTTCAGTTTTCTCTTTCGCCTGCAATACTGTACTCTCAGTGTAATGCTAATGTGACTCCTGCAGTATAACAAAGAACCCATAATGACAGCAGCAGAGGGGCCTGAATGTCATTTACACCTATTTGCTACATCCAAGGTCAGCAAGAATGCACCTGCAAAACACTCACACTGCACCTAGACTGGCTACAGGAAAACCGTCTACTGAGATGAGGTTATTTTGAATAACAGATGTTTTTTCCTCTGAAACTCCTGAAGGTCTTTGTGCAGAAGTTCATAATGAGTTATTCAAGGTAAGCATGTGCATTTCTGAAGAAACAATGAAGGAGACCGCTTTTGAAACAATGCTAAAGAATCAGAAAAAAAGGTTCTGAGGATGCACTTAGCATATTTATAAATACATTTCCAGACACATTGTTTCTCCATAGCATATTTCATACTCTGCCTGTTGATGGAGGATTAAACCAACCTATTACTTTGGAACTGCTGTAGCAGAAGCAGGAAGACTGATCACTGCCTTCATTGCAAAGGTTGTAGCAAGTTCCTAGAGTTGTGAAAGGAATGAAAAGCAAAGCATGGTCTTCTGATGCAGAACCTTTATTATACTATGCTGAAAGAGATAATAAATAAGTTTTAAAAAATCAATACAGTACATTCCTTTCTTTTCATTCTCTGTACCAGTCCAGAAGGACAGTCTTGACCAACAGAAACAGCAAAGACGCAATCAGCTTCAAACACAACAGTTTTTGCTGCAGTTGAACAATAAAAGAATGAATCCCCACAGAAAAATGCAGGGCAGGGTCAGATGTTTGTACCTTCTTGTTGCAGTAATGGGGTCTGTGCATAAGGTGAAGCTTGTCTAAGCCAAGAGATGTGCACCACAGCTGTACAGATACCACAGAGAGGGTCCCCCAGGCCCCCATACTACTGGGGCAGCAGCCAGACATCATCCCCAGAGCTCCTGCTGGAACTTCTCATATTGCTGCAGCTCTCCACCACCTCGCTGATCAAAGATGTCACCTCCTCCTCCTCTGTCACTGCTCAAGGGTTAAACTGGTGGCCTTTGGCAACCTGTGGTGCCTTGTCAGGAACAGACCATGCAGCTCCCATGTGCACAGCTACCTCCATCACTGCTTCCTGGACCCACATCTATCTCCACTCACAAATGGTTGGAAATGAGGAGAACTTTTGGATTAGAGTCCATACAGGTTTTGGCTGGGATGGAGTCAATTCTTTTCAGCCAGTATGGGGCTGTGTTTCAGGCTTGTGCTGGAAACAGTAGTGACTATACAGAGGTGATTTTGGTACTGCTGAGCAGGGCTTGCAACAACAAAAAGTCAAGGCCTTTTCTGCCTCTTGTACCACCCTGACACATCCAGGACAGCTGACCCCAACTGATCAAAGGGACATTCATGACCATGTGCAGCCTGCTCAGCATATAAAGTTGGGAGGAGAGGGAAGAGGGGGGGGATGTTGGGAGTTATGGTGTTTGTCTTCCAAGTCACTGTTACATGTGATGGAGCCTGGATTTCCTGGGGTTGGCTGACCACCTGCCTGTCCTTGGGAAGTGGTGAATGAATTCCTTGTTTTGCTTTGCTTGTGTGTGTGGCTTTTGCTTTCCCTGTTAAACTGTCTTTATCTCAATCCACAAGTTTTCTCACTTTTCCTATACTCTCCCCTGTGCCACCAAGGGGAGTAAGGGAGCTCCTGTGTGTGGCTTTTTGACAGCTGGGTTAAACCATGGCAGAGTCATAGGGGAATTTGGTATCTCCAAGGATACAAAGATTGAAAGGGGATCAATTGGCATGTCCCTGTCCGCTGGAGCTCCAGAAGAAAGGCTGGGGAGTCTAGACTAAGATTTCAAAATTTAGATCTAGCCTGAGGTAATAACTACAGCTGAGAAATAATTTATAGTCAGAAAAAGTTAAGAGAGGAAGGTTTTACTAATAATATACACTGCTTCTGAAAGGAGAGGTCCCACAGCAGGGGATGAAGACTTTCACCTGGAGTTTGGCTAAGCAGAGCTGGCAGTGGTATCTGGGTGTCAGCGTTACCACCATCTAGTGACTCCCCAAAATACTGCACCCCTACCTACCTCCAACCTCTGCTCTCCCCACTGCCATGGTGGGACCAAATTATCATGGCTTCAGGAGCTCAGTGCCTGCCTGAGAGATCGAATCCCTTTGAAATTAGAAGTGAGGTGGGTTTTAGACAGAGCTCTGCTAATATTTCAGTGCACTACATTTTGACTTTCAATAGGAACATTTAATGTCGACTTCAGAGGAAATATTCATATATTCAAGCCTTAAGGTGGTTTCAGAGTACAAGCAACACTAAATGGTAACTGATATTTCCTGAATCTTTCCATTTCTCTGTGGACTGCACCAGAAAATTCAGACAGAGGGAAACCTTATCTAATCTGAAGATAAAGATTCATGAAAGGTAATCTGAAGTACATAGATTACAATAAGGTACTAATTTAAATTTGTAAAGTATTCTTCTACTCCCAGTCCAAAGAAAATCCCCAGTAAGCAGTTTAATGTTGGTCTTTTCAGATAATATATAAAGACTGGCAAAGATATTAATTAAATTGTATACAATTGAGGTACATTTTGGGACTACTTTCATATTTTACATAAAGTAAAAACAATTACATGAACTTTCAGTGATCATAAACTAACCACTCTTTCATGTATATCATTCAATTCATTATCCATCACTGCCTTGTTTGGAACTAGCACAGATTTGAGAAAGAATTCCTGTTTGGAAATACAATGTTCAGAGAATTTGTTTTGATTAACACTCCGATAAAACATTTAGAAAAGAACATCACTGATGATGTGGCTTAAATGAAACTCTTAGTTATACTGCATTTATCACCTGTCTCAAGTGGCTTCTTTGTATGATTATGCCTGGACACAGTCAGTTTCAGGTGCCAGCAGTTGGCATATCTGTCCACAAATCTGAGTTTCTCTTCATTGCTGTACCTTCATTGCTCTATTTCCATAGTCACAAGATTATTATCTGGAGAGTTGGCATTGCCTTTCCAAATTGAATAGGATTTTAGAAAAACACAGGCATAACTTTGCTGATGGAAGTGCAGCTTAAATGTCCTCTTCGTTGCACATCATATTTTCCTGAAAATTTGGAATTTGTTTGTATCAATAACAGACCGTCCTCTTGGACCTGTTATTCCCAGGACTTTATGTAAACAAGTTCACTATTTGTCCATGCTTTCATCATAAAATAAGCTTATGTTTGTGGTTTCTGGTTTCACCTACATCAGGGTACAATCCTGCTGCTGTATTTTTGTTTAGTGATGCCAATGAGCACTGTAGTACTGTATGGCTCAGCCTGCGCTTGTGAATAATCCAAGAGCTTTAGAGAGCTCAGCCTGGTTAAATTATCCTAAAGAAAAATGATAGCTGTATGGTCTTGAGGGGAGATGGGGATGCTGACCACAGCTCCCCTCATTGAAGGAAAGCTACCAAGAGTCTTTGGAAAGAAAGAGCTGGCTTTGCCACAGCTGAGCATCTGAGACAAAGTGTCCTCTGGAAAATGCACTGCAGACTGGAAATTTATAGACTCAGGGCAGACAAGCAATAAGATTTAAAAGCGTGTAATACACAGAACAATAAACTAGAGCTGTATTTACATCCATCATCTGAAATATTTAGCACAGCCTAAACTGCATATATAAATGCATATACAATCAGGTGCAGTCATTTAGACATATTCTTGATTAAGGACTTGATGCAGTTGCAGCTCTCCCATGAATGCCTTTTCCTGGTTTTGGCACAGACCTTTTGTATGTTTTTTACTCTCAAAGAGTCTTGCTGGCCTATCTGCCTTAGTGCAAGAGCGATATTTCCTTGGTGCTCATAGTGGAGGATTCACTTTAATCTTGTATTCCCCAGGAAACTGCTGGGCTTATGAAATGAATCTCTGTATCCTTCCATTACATCTTCTGGCTTAATGCTGGTAGCACTGGAAGTCAGATAGTTCCCAGTCTTAATATCTACACGATCAATTTAAGATTCAGGCATGGTTTGAAAGCAGGCAGTAGTGGGACATTGTATCTGCAATTTAGAATTGTAAATATTTTATCTGCTTTAATGCATACACACATCTTGTAGATTCATGACTAATCTGCAAAATGGGGCTGGTTTTTACGCGATGACTGTGGTAAGCTTGAATAGTTTTACCTGTTCAAATATCCTCATGGATATTAAAATACTATGTGCACTAAATATAAACTAATATTTATCCTGGTGCCATTTCTCTGTGCTGCTAACCTTTGTGACTATGATGTGCTGCTTCATATTTCTGTTATTTCTGTTTCATGCAGCACTGTGTGTCTACTGCACCATTCCTTCTGTTCTGTGACCCTGAGTTCTCCACGTTGGCTCTCAGACCTGCACATTTCCAACATGCCAGTCCTTTTTTAGATATTCATCTGTGTTTTGTATTTCCACATACCTCCCCCTCCTCTTTGTTTTCAGATTCGTTTGCTGCTTGCTTTTAGAATAGATTTTTTTCCTTAATCTTCATAAACACTCTGAAAAGCATTGTCTTCTGTTTAGACTTGGATTTTCAGTAGAATTCTACATGTTTTAACAGTGGCACATTTAAATCTGTTGCATTTGAACCTTGATTTACTTTGAATGCAGTGTAGCTCATGATTGACTTATAAACTTCCAAGGGACTTGTCTTCTGTGAACAGTATTTCATACACATCCATAAAAGCACACACCTGACCTTGAAACTTTAATTACCTCCCGAAATATTTTGTAGGGGCACTCAAATGTTACAGTCTTACAGACTCCTTTGCTTTTGAACACTGGGATTACTTTTGGGATGACAAGAAGATACAATCAGAGAATGGTTTGGGTTGCAGGGAATCCTAGAGATCATTTCATTCCAAACCCAATGCCATGGCCTGTATCAAGCCAGTTAATAATACACCATCATTAAGAGGCCTGTTATGCTATGTCACCAGCTACTTTTTCCTCCTCAGCTAATATACACATGTAAATGTCTTTCCATACTTCAAAAAATATTAACCAGTACCATTTGCCCTTTTCACTTTTGAATCCGGAAGTTACCTAGAGCATCACTCTTCAAGCATCCAGAACCTCTCCTTTTCAGAGGGAAGTGCTGTATTCCCAGGGTCCTTCATTTTCTGACCCATCTCTCCTATAGAGGGTGGTTCCTTGGTGGTACTTCCAGCATCATACCCAGGTGTGGTCCCTGTCAGGGCCTGTTTTTTCTGTGCAGGAGTACTTGTCCTAAGTACCCACCCCAAGCAATCAAGGAAGAGGGGTAGAACTGCTCAGAACCAGAGTTTTCTGATGGTATCTCATTTAGCTTCCTGGTCAACATGGGCAGCTCATGTAACCTAGAAGAAATGCGTACAACTAAGAGAAGGAATGTTGTCATGCAGATCTTGATGGGCAGGAAAGGGAGTGGAGCAAGATAGGTGGGAAAATATTCTATGAAATCATCACAAAGGCCCAGACAACCACAAACAGTAAATCATGTTTTCTCTTAAAAGAAAATAAAAAAGTGAGCATGGCTAGTTGCAGTTGTGGTGGCAGCAGCAAATCACTCTGGTTAGAATACAACAGCTTTTGGTCTACTTCAGTAATGAATCAAGACTTTATGAGCACCAAACATTTAAATTAATGATTGCAGAATCTCCATATGCAAAAAAGAATGACACACATCGTAATGTCCTCATCCCTACCTTAGAGGCGTCAAGTTGTGATTTGAAATTGAGGTGAGATAGCCTTTGAGCTCATTCTCTTTGTCAGCTTCCAAGTGCAGGTAGGTGTTTATTGTTATTCTTTGCACCTTCTTGGAAGTAATAAAATGCAGGCTCAAAATTCAGCACAGTGTTGTATCTTCTAAAACCCACAAGGAGAAGAAACCTCTGAATGTTTCATTACATTTTTTTATTTTATATTTTATAAGATGCTGCAAGGTATGAAAAAGAAATCATAAGTAAAGGTTTAAAATGGGAGAGGAAGGTGCGTCATATCTCAAACAAATAATAAGAAAAAATGTAGTGCCATTAATTACTGTAAAGAAAAAAATCTAAAATCCATTTAAATTATTAGTTGGGAAAATACAAACAGCAATTAGATATTTAAGGTATAAAGACAGCAATGGTGTTGTATTAACTGCACAGAAATTTGAGGGAAAGAGTTGGAACAGATAGCTGGATAGAGCAAAAAGAAGTCTTGTAAAAGGACAGCTTTGAAATATGAGAGATATCCCTTGCCACATTCTGAGGGGCTTTTTTGCACCTTATCTTGGCTGCATATCTAATCTCTTCACAGTTCTCTGTGTACATACATTCATTTATAAGGAGCAAGAGTAAAGAAAAAGAAGTATCTTTTCCTTCTCAGAAAACACACAAAGATTGATGAGCACAGTAATTCCTTGACTTAATCTGTCTTTCCTGAATTTCTGCATAGTTTTACTTCATTTGCCTGCCCTTGACTGTGGAATAGAGACCCTGGAGGCCAGCAGGAGCAGCCCTTCTGGCAGTGCAGAGCTGCTGACATGCACACTATAGCAGCTGAGGAGGCAGCCAGCCCCTCTCCCTGCAGGGACTGAGTTTTGGGCCATGGCTGCAGCGGGTGGAAGAAACAACTCCTCTGTCTGTGCCAGGCCCACAGCAGAAAGGGGGCCCAAGGTGCTGCTCCCAGCACTAAATACACCAAAATAAGACCACTACTACTGAAGCTGTTAAGTGCTAGTGACACAGTAATGCCTCTGTCAAAAAAATCAACATCCAAATGTGCTTTACCAATCTTTATAATCTGAGCTATTTCTCTGCACTGACACACATGTACCAAAGCTCAGAGAAAGCTGTCCTGTGCAGCCACACAATACCTTTTCCAGCCTCAGGCTCAGCCTGGTTTGCTCATCTTGGTACGGCTGTCTCCAGTGCAGCAGAAAATGCACTAAAAAGAGGCTTTTCACAATAAGAATGTCTCACATTTAACTGTCTTTAATATAAATCCATTTTTTAAAATGTATGTTTTCTTAACACTGTGGCAGACTTGGAAATCACTAGAAGAAGGAATTTTGCACTGGGGCTTTCTCACCTCTGACCCCACGGAATGGAGCTGCTCCACTTACACGAGAGTGGGACAACTTCTCAAAAGTGCTTAAGGATGCAGAAATGTTGCCAGGAATAAAGAAACAGGAATCTGTGGCACGTTGGTTGGTCTCTTGTCAGTGACTGTCCCCAAGGGAAGGGGAAATGAGTGTCAGTGTGAGGAGCAGCCGTGGCACTGCCAGTGGGCTACAAATTCATACCCCAGCTTCTCCTTGGAACCTGCTGGTGGTCTCAGGGAGCACAAGTCCAGTATGAAAATTTGACTTTCCTGTTAAGAAGCACAACTTTTAAGGCATTAACATTTCCCAGGCATTGTTGGTGATAGTATGTTTGTGTTCTTTCTAGTCCCAAGCGTTGTAGGCTGAGCAAGCAGGAACACAGCTCTGAGTGGGAGGCTGTAATGAAGAGAAGGGGAGGGGGCTATATCTTCCTCTGCTCTGCAGTAAATCCATTTTTGTACCAACATGAATATCATGATTAATAATAATAGCAGCTTATGACTGTTTTGAAAAATTGCATTTGTAGAAAATTAATGTTTCCAAGTTGCTCAAAGGAATGAAGATTTAAGAGGAAGAAAAATATGCAGAGAACTGAATTTGAAACTATTTACAACTGTAATGCTGCCAATAATTAGGATGACTTGAGTATTTCAGTATTCTGTCCTTGTAGTACTTTACCCCCCTCTTCTGCTCTGCTAGGAAGAGTAGCGTTTTCTATCTTTGGCTAGGAAAATTTAGAAATTTATATATGATGAATATGACATACTCATTATAGGGTGCCAATTGAAAAGGAACCAAATATGAAAATCTGTTGTGCATATCAGTATAACCACACCAAATATCTTATTAATACCACTGTAATGAAGAACTCTTCCTAGAGGTTTGCTTTAACTAGTTTCATGAAATTTGAGAATTACAAAACTGCAGACAGAAAAGATAAGGACACAGCAATGCTTTTGCAAAATTAGCTATTACAAGAAAAGTCTTTTCTCCTTTTCAATCAATACATTTAAACAGGGGAATGGTCAGTACTCTGGAGCAACCAAATCCTGCCTGACAAATGATGTCTTAATGTTTGATCAAGTTCAAGGCATTAACAGTATCATGCAGCATAATATCTGCTTTCTTGAAAAACAATGGAGCTCATTTAGAAATTGGAATTCCCTGGAGAACGCCACAGGAGTGCAGACTATTAATTACCTTGTTCTATTTTTATCTTTTGTTCAGAACAATTGTGCTCCTGAGGTCCTGTGGAATGTCTCTCCCCTGCAAGGTGTCGGGTTTTGATTAAGCATCATTTCATACAGTTCATTAACAATGTATCTTAAAATGAGCTTTTGATTGAACATTTTTATTGGATATTTAATATAATTTATGGTTTCTGTTGAAATTTCACATACAACATTTGCCAAGCTAGTTATTATATATTTTTCATCAAACAATGGTGCTTTACCTTTTCTGAAAGGTACTATTTTTTTTTGAGCAGAAGTACCGATTATATAAAAATTTATTATGAATGCAGTATATCATGAAAATAGCCCTCCTGACCATATTTTATTCCAGTGGATCTATAGCACATAGGTGTACAAGCAGTCCATTTGCAAGCATTGTCATTTTGGGTGCCAATCTCAAAGCCAACATTTAAGCTTAATTTTCCTATCTAGAATGGTAGGACTTGAGTAAATCTGTCTGCTTTTACAAGAAGCTCTAACCTGAAGTGAACGAATTCTTCTCATTAAGCTTCATCCAGTAACTCAGAGACATTTTAGCAAATGTAAAAAAGCAGCATAAAAGAGGATGTTTTGTCACTCACCAGCTATAAAAAGATTGCAAATACTCTTAGGAGTAGTGTCCAGCAGTTAGGCTGAACACTGAAATGTTAATACAGGGTAAATTATATTTTTAAAGTTTCACCAGTAAGTCCAGGCTTTGGCCTCTAGAAGTCTGGGGGACACTGAAATCTGAGGAGTCAGGACTGTGAGTGCTTAGACAAAATAACTCAGTCTTTGTAGAACAACCCCATCAGGAACAAACTACACAGTAAATGCTGAGTAGGTTTTAGCTCAGCCAGAGAGACGCATATTTATACCTTTTCAGGTAAGAGGGACTGTTTCAGATGGGAATCCTGATGGAAGAATTTGGGCCTTTTTTTCATCCTGGGAATCTATTTTCATTGTCAGTTTGCAAGATTAAATAAAAAAAATCTTATATCACTGAAATGGCAGGTTGGGGAGGGAGTGTGCACAAACATTATAGTTAGAAACAAACCATTAGCTGGAAATTGTGTCCAGGGAAATTACTGGAATTATTTACATGCACATGTGAATACAGAGGGAAGCGCTCCAACACTGACTGCCTGTTACCATAGTGTACGAGTCTGTTGGGAGGAAATAAGTTAAGTTTATACTCAAATACTCAAAGAAAAAGCCAGCAGAAACTTTTGCTGAGATTTGAGACTGTTCAGACAAAATCTTCCATATTTTTGTCTTTTAACTGGACTCATGGATTTGCAGTTTTCAGTGGGATGGAAATATTAGAATACTCTGTCCTCCATTTCCTTGACCTAGTAAGAATCAGAAAGCACCAGGATTTTTCAGGAAGTCCTGCTATAAATATTTCAAATTTAATTGGAAGTTCAGGTCTTTTGGGATTTGGATGCCAGTCCAAACCAAACCAGAAAACCCTTTAAGAGATATGGGGTCCAGCCATAGCATTCAAATTCATACTGGTCTTCCTGATAGAAGTGAGGGAGGATTTGGACCCAAAGTGTCCTCTTGGGCTCTCTCAACAGAGGGGTCAGCTGTAATATTTGGAGCTGGATCCTTGATTTATTTCAAATGGACACTGTATTTCCCATGCTTATTTTAGGATAAGATCCCATCTCTGATGCTGTGGATGCATCCCATCAGAATGACCGTAATTAAGAACTGGTAATTTCAAGGGCAGCCCCAGTTTTCCATTTGGTCTGTGGTTAGAGTAATAGCTGCTGCTCACTCTGGGACTGCTCATGTGGTCTTGCTCTTGAACCTGGTGACCCACACTGTGCTCTGCAATCAACCTGGCTAAATTTCAGATAGTTCTTCAGAAAAATGACCTTTTCTCACTGACTGGCAGCATTATGCTATCTTTGAGTCAACTTCTTTTCCCAGAACTTCAGGCCTAAAAGGGTCACTGTGATACTGAAACATTTTTCCTTTTCCACTGGTAATACTCTTAATACTACTGTAATTGACAGAAATGTGGAAGTGTGTATGCTTATTCTAGGTTTTTAGTGCTGTGTACTTGATAGCACTTTACATTTCAATTTTCCTCTAATTAATAGTGCAGTCAGCTTTCCCTGTTCATTTCGGATGATTCACTGCGTAAAAGAAAAAGAGATGAAATCACTTAAAAATAGGAAAACATAGCTCCTAGAAAAGTACTATATTTCAAACTGACAGTGCTCTTCCTTCCTCAGCCTTCCATTAATAGATACAATAGATACATATATTTTGTGGAACTCTTCTTTGCCTGCTTTTCTGTCTGTGATCTATCACAAATTCAACCATGTTTCCTCCTCCACTCACAGCTTTGCTTACAGTGGTCTATTTGTCACTTCACCCATAAACACTTGTGCCTTGCTTCCAGGGGCTGGGAATTATTTCCTTCACATGCATATTTTTCCTGAGTGGTTACCTTGCCTGTGAGTCAACCACTGCCTTAGTCTCATTTAAATAAGCTTATTTATTATGTGCCTAATGGAGATGCCAAGATAAGAACATTCCATAGCTGATCAGTGGCATCATCTTTTGTAACCTTTGCCTCTCCTAACTCTGCCACCTTCCAGTGATGCTTTGCCCTCCTATGATGCTTCAGGACAGGTACAATGTCTTCACATGTGTTCTTTAAAGTGACCAACACACTTTTCACCAGAACAAAAACAATAAGTAAGAGCTGATCAGTGCTTGCACCCTTAATTACTGACTATGTCAGCAAATTTCTGTGTTTAAAAATGGCTGTGTCTTACAAAGAAATAAATTCAACTGGCAGGTTCCCCTGACTAGAAAGCTCATTCCTGACCAACACCCTCCTGTGTCATTTGGGTGTGCCCATGTGAGTGTAAAGCCCTGAAAAATCCAAGGTAACTCAAAAAGCAAAACAGGTCAAGGGAACACTTCAACAGCAGATCACAGGGCTTGAAGAATGCAAGGCTAAAGGCAAAGTAAGTGCTTTTTTCTTTAAAACAAACAACATAAATGAAACTGGTTAAACAGGAAAAAAAATAGCATTTGATATGTCTTGTTTCAGTGAGGGAAAATTGAGGAACAGAAAATAGAGGCTGGTCTAAGGTGATGTTGAGGTCTGCTTGTGTGTCCTTGGCTGGCAGAAGCTCTCTGTCACACTCATGGGGCACTTCACCTCTGAAGCTGCCCTTGCACCCCTGTCCCACTGCCAGCCTGGGAAGGGACAGCTTGCTAGAGTTCCAGATGTGCTTGCTGAGCAGAGCTGGTGTTCCCTGCAGGCTGGAGGATGTGGGCATCCCCTCAGGCACTGCAGCTGCTGGGGAAGGAGCAGGTCCTGGGCATCAGCATTGCCCTTAGCTGGGCATGCAGTGAAGCAACAACTTTTGCTTGGCTCTCCTCCTCCTCCTCACACAGCCCATCACTCAGTCTTGGGGTGCTTTTTCAAGCCTTACAGTTTTAGTCCAAGACACAGAGTGGCCGCTCCTGTCTGGGGCACAACAGAGGCTGTGGCAGAGCACGATATCCCTCTGGGCTAGCTGGAGGTCAGGAAGAGGCATTGTTGGCTTTCAGCTTATCCAGCCTTGCAGACTGAAGGAGAACTGAAGTTGCAGATTCTCCTTTTTGTAAAACGTCTTCGGTCTGAATTGGCTCCCTGGAAGTATTGATGTGTTCACCCTCACGTGCAGCAGTACCTGTGCTCCTGCAGCCCCTGTACTCACAGGTGTGGAGGTCCTTCTGCACCTCTCAGAATGTATCAGTGAAGGTACAGCAGAGGGCAAGAATGAATAAAGACCAGATCTGGATGAACAAAGACCAGATCTGTTGGAGCCTCCCTCTGCACCACCCCTCTCCTCCTTTTCTCTCCCTCTCCAGCTGAGCTGTCAGGAAATCCAGTGTGTCTGTATTCTCCTCCTGACCACCTCCCTCTTCAGCCTCTGCTTTCCAGGACATGAAAGAAGGGCTTTGCAAAACTGCTTGGCATTAAGAGATGAAGAGGCAGTAAGAAGTAGTCAAACACTTTGTGTATATTAATATATATTTGCTTTCGTGCTTGCCCAACTGGTGCGTGCAGTACGTGCTTTTGTCATGCCTCTAAGGCAAAGAACAAAGGGATGGGGCTGATAGAATTTTTCTGTGTTCTTCCCAGGATAAAGTTTGTTTTTCCCTGTTTGACCTTCAACTCCCTGAAGACCCGAGTTAAACTGCTTTGATTTACTTCCATAATAAAATGATCGATTAATGTTAAAGGCAGGCTTTATGAGGCCTGTCCTCAAATGGTCTTGGAGCCTGCCATAGTGAGGATGTTATACTGCCATGCTCTGAGAAAGGTCACATGAAGGGAATCAAAGACAAGATAAATGATGGTTTACACATCAGAAAAGCTCTCTGTAGCACAGACAGGGAGTGTGGAACATAATGTCTCTCTGGGCTCGGTGCAGATGGTATATAGTAAATATAGTCTGAACTGCCTCCCCGGGATTTATTATTGTTCCGTTGTAGTTGTTTTGGGGCTGTGCTTTTAGACAAAGCTGTGCTCTCTAAGTGTGTAACACATGGGCAGCCCTGGCTAAAACTGAGCAAATGAAGAGATAACTGATCTCAACATGCTGGTTTTGAGGAGCTGGCATTCAGCTCCTCAGAAGTTAAGGACTTGATTTCTTATGATTGTCTGTGCTCAGCTGAAATTTGTAGTTCATTTCTTTTTTCCTAGCTAGATTTCACTGCAGGCATTTTTCCTTGAAAGGAAGAGGTAAAATGAGAAAGCAAGATCAATCCAAAATTCAAGCCCCTGGATGTCCTAAAGGAGAATTTACATGGAATCATATAGAACAGCAAACAGTTCTGTTTTCCCTTAATATTTTTATGAGAAATTGTTTATTCTTGTTCCATTTGTGCCTCCGCTGACTAATTTCCTTTGACAGGCAGAGATGCTCCTTATTTGAGGAATACCAAGGGCAAAACTTAGTTGAAGAACAGATATAAAGAGGAACTTGTGCTTTATCTGTGGTCTTAAACATGAATAAGGCTGGTCAGGTGATTGTATAAAAATCCACCTTCTGAGGGAAAGCACATTTTTTAGACCAAACCTTGGGCCACACAATTACGCATGCAACAACTCTCTGACTGGGAAGGGTTGTCAGGTGTTGGATGAAATTTCAGGACTGCCCTGTGTCTGCTCTCATAGTTTGTAGAAACAAAATAATGAATTTAATGCCAGTTTACAGTTCCTGTTGAAATCAGTGAAAGTTATGGGCATTTCCTGCCCAGTTTCAAGACCGTGGGTGATAGATATTACCCACCAAATCAGGCCATGAACAGCTGATGCATATAACTCAGGACTGAGTGGTGTTATGAAAATTGCTCTTCAAGGGCACAATGACTGCTTCTGGTGCTCAAGGATGGGACACAGGCACCAAGATGCTACAGACACGTGCCCTTAGTGCCCTCAGCCTAGAAGCACATAGTGCCAAGGCAGGCCCTGGGGAAGTAGTTCCCAAATTACAGGCTGCTGTGATTGTGCAAGGCTGTGATAAAACTTGTCATGGTAGAAGGAAACCAGTTGAGTAAGAAGCTTATTATTAAGGGCTTATAACTAATAAGACTTTTTACGTGATTCGGTAAGGCAGTAAGACCAGGTCTGGCCAAAGCATTTGTATTTCCAGTTGTGTGGTATCCTTGGGAGGGGAGAAATGAAAGGGAGATATCTAAGGGGAAGGGCTCATCTCAAAATACATGGAGTGAAACAGTCTATGCAAAAGCACAGATCGAGGCAGCCTGCTCTGAAAAATATTTGGCAAAAAGGATATAATGGGTTTTTCAGATTTCTAATGTTTTAACAGTTTTGTTGGTTTTTTTTTTTTATTTTATTTAGAGGACAATCAGAGTTTAAAGTAAAAAATCTGCTCCCTTAACAGCATTGTAATCACTTATAAATAGGAAAATTATTATTAAAAACACAGAATTGTGGAAGGAACTGATGAAAAACATCCCATCACCTATAAATCCATCTTTAGCTAGTACATGGCTAGTGCATACATTCTACAAGTGCTTCCATGCAGTCAAGCTTTAAAGCTGACTTTAAATTTCCTTCTTAAGTCTAGGGTATCCCTCTGCTGCCATCCCAACCTTTCAGAGTTTCAACAGCTTAATATTCTGCTTGGCCCACGGGGAGAGAGGAGCGTATTGAGGATCCAGATACAAAGCACATTTCTCCCTGCATTCCGTGTAACCTGACGAGACACTCCAGTTGGCAGACACCAGATGGTTGATTGGAGTCTCTAGTCAGTCTCTGCGATTGCCGAAGCCTTAAGGACAAAACAGCGCCGGGGAGATGGGTTTGATATGATCATGAATCACTTCTGGGGGACCAAGGAGGATAGCTTAAGATAGGAGTCATGCAGGTCACCTTCTCCAAGCTCCTTCTGGTACCAAGTGCAGGCAGAGACAGGGGAAGATTGATACTGGGGAGGGAGCGATGATGGATGTCGTCAGCAGGGCAGTAAGGTGTGTTTGGGATTTACTGAATATCTTCCCACAGTGTTTTGAGAGCACTGACAAGCAGAAGGGGGTGGGCTTTTCAGAGTCAAAAAAGGCAAATCTTGTTGAGGTGAAAAAGAAGGAAAATGAATAGTTCTGCTTCATCTAAATGATACTGCAAGTGCTTCTGACAAAGTATCAGATGGGTATTCAGGAATACAGAGTGAGCAATATGAAAATGTCCCCATTAAAACTAGGTGGTTATTATTAAAAAATCTTAAGCAGCTATTCAGATTATAACATGAATTTCCTGCAGCTGTACTCACATCACTTTTTCCACTTTTCAGAAATCCTTTCGTAACTGATTTATTTTTCTACACTCTGAAGTTTTCGTGAAGAGGCACAAGCGTCAGGCTTGCATGTTCTAGAGCCTTGTACATTTCTACTCAGAAACATGCTATTTATGAGAGAAAATTACAAACAGAAGGAAAAGGTTTCTAAAACCCTCAGCTGGAACTTAAAGCAGATCTCAGGGGATATTATACAAACTGGAAAAGACTCCACACCTTTTGCGTCCAGTACTTGCATCCAATTTTTTGGTCATTTGAACAAAAGGAGAATTACATTTATATTACAAACTCTGCCAAGAAATCCATAGTAACAAATTTTGCTTAGGATATCTCAAACTTGGAGACTTGGTTTTTAAATATCAAAGAATTGCTGGGGTTTTTTTAAGAAACTACTTCTTAGACCTAAAAATGCTGTGTTTTATTCAACAGAATCCATTACAGAAATGCCTTCATCAAATTAAATTTTCTAGAAGAGCTAAAGAAAATTTTCAAAAATGTCCATGGTCCATTGGAAGAGCAGCAAGAAAGCAGGTTGTACCGTGAGTTTAGAGGTTGGAACCCCTAAAACATGACCTTTACAATAAAAAGTATAACATACAACCTTCCCATAACTGCTCGAGACTTCTATATTTCAAAAGTTTCATCACCCCTTGTGAAAATACTGCTCCATAAAAATATACTAGATACAAGATAAAATAGAAGATAAAATATAAAATAAGAAAAATATAAGATAAAGCATATTGACACTCTACTGAAATACTTTACATGCTTTTGAATAAGCTCTGCCCATCATGCCCAGTTTTCTAAATGCTGGGAAATGGTGTCTGGGCTATCTGAGAGAACCACCTAAAACTCCTTCTAATTAACACCCCTAAAAAATTATCCTCAAGCCAAGCTGATTGTGAGTCAGGCACACCCAGTTCTTCCTTCAGAATGTTGCCAGCCATGAGTTTTTATCTGAGATGTGTGTTGGAAAGGTCTCCCAAGAGAAGACTGGGTTGATGTCTTGTGGAACAACATCGTGACTTCCTGGCATTTAGTTGTTAAATGCAGTACCACTTATTTGCCATTCACAGAGTTTGACTGATTCTGTTTAAAAGGAAGGCTCCTCTCAAACATTCCAACACTTGTGATGATTATTGGGACTGTTGAGAGGGTGCAGCAAGAAGGGGAATATTCTGACAATAAGAAAATCTTCCTTAAGCCACGTGCAATTTATTGGTCTAGTTGACTCAAGTACAGCCATGACTCACTCTCCAAAAATTGCTTGAATTTGTTTACTTTCCCTCACACAGTGCTGAGTGGTTGGACCCATCCTTAAGTTTCAATCATCTCTTGTTTTACTTGTGCCAATGGTAGTTTAGTGTCTGCAGAATAGAAAGGAGGAGGATTTCTTTAATTACTTTTCTGTACCTCGCTGTCTTGGATTCTATCCATGTGGAGTTGAACATGTTTCATGTAAAGTGTGCAAATATGTGTCTTTTTGCAGCTACTCTTTGACATTTTCAAAGATAGTTCCCTCTCTCGTACCTATCTTGACAGTCAATCAAGCACAGAAGAACAAGGAGAAAAAGAGGATCAAGGAATGAAGAAGGGAAGACAGAAAGAGAATCCAAGAAAAAAGAAAAAAATGCAAAGAAAAAAATTAAAAAGGATGAAACAGGAAAACTTTGTGATATAAATTAATAAACTATTATTTAGTTAAAAAAAATAAGAAAAACAGGTGCTTTTCCCATCATCATCTATCTCCAGTTCTCTTCTTTCATTGCTGTCTCTCTGACATGCAGATTTTCCTGTTTTTTGGCCCGTAGGCTTCACTTGCCTCTACCACAATTACGTACTAATCTGTGGAAGGAGCTCAGCGTGCACATTCACTGCACAAAATGTGGCTGAAATGAGCCACAGGGTGACAATTCATATGAAGCACGAGAACCCTTCAGGAATTCTCTGCTGATCATTCCCTCCACTCCCCCACGGAGACTTTGCCATGGTTACTTGCTGCTTGCAGGTGTCACCAGGCTCCCTTACTTTTCAGTCTCACTGAAGTCAGGGAGATCTGAATCCAAGAGCAGAAGTTGGCCTTTACGATTCACTTCCATGTAGCATATGTTACTATACTGTATACCAAGAAATGTAACTGAGAAGAGCCGTGGTATTTACAGTATGCTAAAATTTAACTGTTGCTGTAGCCTTCTGAAGCCTGTGGGCCGCGTTCCAAAGACTTTACCCGTGTGTTACCTCAGCTCATGTTAGGTAGGACTCCAGTTGATGAGGGACAAATGACCAATATGAATAAGGATTTGGGATCTGGCTCCATGCCCATTAGTCCAGCAGTGACTAATCCTCTCAATGAGTTGGGCAGGAGAGGTAGCATTGACTGGAGTGGGGGACATGATCTAAATTTTTTAAGAGACATTCAGCAAGTGGCAATGAGCTTTCTTTCCGAGACAGAGGGATGGAGCTGAAGGTGTTACGGCGGGTATGGGAGTTGGGTCTGCGGCTCTAGAAAAGATACTGCCCATAAAATCAGTAACACAGAGAACAGCCTATGGTACACTTGTTGGATTTTAAAGAACTGTAACATGCTGTTGGGTCAAGTATCTCCATCCTTCCTCCTTTTATTAGACCAGTGGTCCCAAAAGAGTGAGGTAATCTTCATCCTACAGAAGAGGTGTGAAAGTCTGCCCACAGTGTGGTTGTGGGTTAGTGTCTGTGTTTCCAGGTGGGTGACACTGCCCGCACCTCCGTGTCCATACATCCCTCTGACTGCAATGCTATTTTGCAGCAGCAGGATTAG
>VYZP01049637.1:214842-256041 GCA_013400635.1 Hypocryptadius cinnamomeus | reverse complement strand
TATAAGAAGGCATATTAGAGGAATGAGTTGTGGTTGTCTGGGGTTATTTCTTAACTCTTCTTTTTTAAAGGACTGTAAATATAGGAGATTATAGCCTATTTTTTATCTGTTATTCAGTAGATATTTTGTATCTTGCTGGAGAGAATGTTACTTTGGATTTTTTCTGTAATGACCTGTTGTTACCTGCAATGCCTTTGAATGGCTGTTGTCTAACATATGTTTCATTGGCTTAATTAGTCTGCTGAGTCAACTGCAGAAAAAAAATCTCTGCATTTACTCTGTATCCTCTACTCTCACTTTACTATTTTTCTGTTTGGAGGGAGTTGTGGTTAAAGCATGTGTTTGTTGAAACAGTACAACCATTTAAAAAACATGCTCAGAGCTGCATGACCATGTAATGATCACATGAATGCTAGTCAAAATATTCTTTCATCACAAATATGTGAAACAGTTGCAAAGTAAAAATTCCAAGTAATTTTAGCATGAAAACCTTAAAAAGCCATAATTAATTAGAAATGCAAGCATTCATTATCCCATCAGTCCAGTCACTGGGAAGCTGAAGAACTTAAATTTTTTTAATCAGATATCTCTGTTGCTCTAGGTATGTAGTTATTATGGTGGCTTATAGCCAAAGAAAATCCTGCTGGCATTTGAGGAGGAATAGAAAACACGTGAAGCTTCCATGGAACAACACTTGATCAGTGTGTTAGCTCAGAGCCAGTAGGATTCATGGGGTACCTGCTGGCTCTGAGGTGTGTCCTGGGACTGCTGAGACACAGCAGTGGGGATGGCAAACAAAGGGTGCAAATCCAGGCTGCTTTTCTCTTCCGTGTGAGAAAACAGACCAGGAGCAGCAAGGGCTGCCCAGGTAAGTGCTGCCTTCCTCCACCACAATGAGCATGATGGCACAGAAGGGAGCCTCCCTTCAGGAAGGAAAAGGTCTCCCAGAGGTGAAGCTGTGGTTCTTCACTTCACCATGAGAGAAGGGACAGTGCTAAGTTTGAGAAAAGAGGGTAGGGCTGTGGTTGAGCCACTAGGCAGGGACTCTAGATTTAGCACTCGGTTTGATCAGAGACTTCCTGTAGGTCGTTCTCAGCATTCTACAGTAAACCAGACTGATGAACCAGACTTGTCACTTGAACCTCACTTCAGTAAGGGTTATGAATACTGAAGCATTACGACTGGTTATGTTAATACTTTGGCAGTGCTGGCACATGCAGTACATCAGGCGACTTCAAAATCTCATGTGCCACTGTTTAGCTGAATGTCTATGTTTTTCTGGTAAGAATATTAATTTTTTTTTCTCTAAAAATGGTGCTACTTTTAAGTGTTTCACAGATATGACCAGTCATTTTCCTGACTCTGATGTATGATTTTTATGGTTACATGATTTGCAGTGGCTACAGCAACTCCAACCACAGAAATATTAAAAATTACATTCTTACTTTTAGCTGTATTAGCAGAAGGGAATAAGAGCAGAAACTATGGAGTTATCAAGTGTCCTCTCCTTCACCAGTGCATGTGCTGGGGACATCTGGGTTTCTTTGTCATCTTTGGGAATGGAAGACTTGGTGCTTGGGATCAGCTTGAAAATAAATCAGTTTCAATGATATGCAGTTGCTGGTTGCAGACATTTATCAGGTCTCTGATTGTGGAAACAGGACACTGTTCAATTGCAGCCATTGTCTGGAAGATATTTTATATTCAGGCCAGAACTACTGTGATACTTTTCCTACTACAGCAGCCTTATTTAGATATGAAGTTGGATTTTTCATTTTTTGTTTAACATTTCTGTGTTGGCAAAACTGCTGGTCTGAAATTGTAGATTTACCAGTATTAACTGAGTCTGTGCTGTATGAATTTGTTAATCCTGTAGCCCTCACTTTGTGTGAAGTGTTATCAGGCTATTATCTGGTCAAAGGACTTCAATACCACAGATGAGGTGGTGTGTTATGACTAACAGGGTCATGTTTGGCCTTGCCTGAAGAAAGTTAGTTTTGGCCTAAGTTCTAGGATATGTCTAGCTAGTACATTGCAAATACATTTCCAACACTGCTTTGCTGGGAGACATAGTGGAGAATGATTGTTATTTGCATTCCTTTCTTATCTGCTAGAACAAATACATCTATATTGTGGCTCAAAAACATTTCCAGTCACATGTCATATCTGTTGTGACCCATTATTGAATTCAGGATGACATATGAAGTAATTAGGTTACCATATATCTAATCACCATTAAAAGGATAGTCAAA
Organism: Hypocryptadius cinnamomeus; assembly: GCA_013400635.1. Taxonomy (NCBI): domain Eukaryota; kingdom Metazoa; phylum Chordata; class Aves; order Passeriformes; family Zosteropidae; genus Hypocryptadius; species Hypocryptadius cinnamomeus. Next base: position 253,789 of record VYZP01049637.1, on the reverse strand, counting down.
AGACAATTGTTCCTGTACATGTCTGTGAAAGAGAAAACACAGACACAAGCCTTGATTCTGCTTTTGTGTATACCAGCTTAAAGTGCTTCTTACCTAGCAGCTTTGTCTGCAGGGCCAACTTTAGGCTTATTCTGTAGCATAGCTATGATTTATTTTTGTAGTATGAGTGTATCAGGCACCTCCTGCTATAGGAATATTTCTGCATAAAGGCAAGTGCTCATCTTGGCTTTGTCACTTTGAGGGAGAAATGTGAGTCTATGACAGTCTGTAATTTCATCAGTATTCCTCGTGTGTTTTCAAATCTATCCTATGTCTTTGTAAAATGTTTGCCAGAAATGCATGTGTACCTCTAATGAATTTGTTCAGCCTTCTGAGTTTTGAACTTTACAGATAAACTATCAGGTGGATTTCATGTTTATGTTTTTGAAGCTAGATAAATTAAAAATTTGTCACCCCGAAAGTTCCAAGAAAAAATTATGAGGGCTTGCAACTGAATTCAATACCTGGATAAACTTGTTGCCATAATATGACAAGCAGGCTCTAAGTGACCTTTTGTGTCACTAGTTGTTCTCCAGCTTTTGACTCTTGCAAATGACAGAAGTTGAAGTGATGCAATGAAATAAGCTTTCCTTTAGCCACAGATAATACACATGAAATGTGATGTGCTCACAGTTGTTCAAAAAGACATTGATAGGAGGGTTTGTGTAATATCTTCCCTCTATGAACTGAACTGTTGAGACAGCCAACCCTCCAAACCATAACTTTCCTAGTAAGTCAGGACCCATTACGGTGACCTCTGAAACCAATTTAGCTGGCCAAAGGCTCTAACACTGTTTGTCACACTGGAAAAATAGATTTGGGGACTACCACTCAAATATTTGTGTTAACTTTTAGCTAACATGGACAATGAATAAACTGTTCCCTTTGACCTTTCTGTAAAATTCAAAAGTAATGAGGACCAAATGTGAGAGAGGGGTTGTGTGGGCTGAGCTCGAATTTGTGGTAAAGACTGCCAGTGTAATTCAGTTAGATCCTAACTTGTGTGGTGCCCAGGGAACTCTGAACCCCCAGGAGGACTTTGCTTCAAGTGAAGTGGACGGAAATTGCAACTTTTTTGTTTGTTTTCTTCTATTTTAGACTGAGAGCCCAATGTAATTTAATTCCAAAGCTGTTGCCCTGACCTCAGGGCTGAGGTGTGGAGGGGTCAAACGACTTCCCCTGGCCAAACAGGATGCTTGTGGCATAGCCATGAATAGGTTCCAAAGCACTGTCCCATGTCACAACTCTAAGGCCATTCTTAGTGTGACAAGAGCTGTTCTATTTTAGGCAGTTCCAATCATTTGTTCAGGTTGTCATTATGGCTTAGCTATAACAGTGGCAGAGGACACGAACTCTAGGTACTTTTAGTAGAAAGCTGTGAACATGTCAACTGAGATCCAAGTCTGTAATTCCCTGCTGAAATTCAGAGAGACTGTTCATGCAACACGTGGTGAAGTCTCTTCCCAGCAGTTCTGTGGCTTTGTATTTTAGAAATATTTCCTGATGATCTGTATTTCTTGGTAATTCTGCTTTCTCTCCTAAGATCTATAAGTGCCAAGAGCCATCCTGTTATATTCCTATAAAGCCATTTAGAAATTAACTTCTGTTTTACCGAAGGGGACAGGAAATGAAACTTCCTGGTCAACTATTTTCATAATTAAGCAGCTGAATCAAGGAGGCTCAGTTTTCAGAGTTGCTTGGGGCTCAGCAAACAGGAATGGACTAGTCAAACAACTGCTGAGCATACACTTTACACAGGGTGTTTACTATTTAAAATAAAATTTAAAAAAAAAAGGACAGGATGAAATCTAAACTTGGTTGTATTAATCCATATGCAATAGAACACTGTTCTGTAACCTGTGGCTGCTCCCAAGGTTTATTGGCAGGCCTCTAACCACACTTTCCTGTTTGTTGAAAAATGTTTTCCATGCACTGGCTCCCCAGACTGGCAGACACTGAGCCAGTGAACTGCACCAAACCTCCCTTACCCTTTCTAGCAGTTGCCTTAAAGCCAAGCAGAAACTGCTGTCTGAAAGTATTGTTTTCTCTACTGAGCCTCAGTTTGCAAACACATTCATGAGAACTTGTCCAGCTTGGAAAGTAAGCCATTTGTCAAAGATCATACAGGAAATTAGTGACAGAATAAGGAATACAATTAGATTTCTTCACAAGACCTAGACTTGAACTGCAAGACAGTTTTGACTTTGGAAATTTATTGATTTCAGAGTCATGTATTAAGAGATAATGTTTTTCAGGACCACAGAGAAACTTCCCTGCTGAATTATGGTTAATGAAAAAATCTGTGTTCTCATTGATGTAATCTGGTATAACTCCACTAACAATCACCTACTGCTTATCTTTTTCAGGACAGGGCTTAACACCATGAGTCCTGCTATATATGCTTCATATATGTCAATGTCAGAAGTAAAAGTTTCTGGGCTTTGCAAATGTAATTGGCAGTCTTTGCTGAGCCCTAGCCATAGAGTCTAATTTCAGCATCTGTGCACTGGGAGCAGTGGTAAACAATGTTCCTTCTGCTTTTTTACTCCCACTGCTAAAGAAGACTCCCTGCATTGAAGACTAGAGTTAGAGAGAAGGAAAAATATAAGCCTGGAAAAATAATTGCATTCCAAAGTTTTGCTCTTTCATTGGAGTTTTAAACTACAGGAGGCTTGGGAAATATTTGGCATTTATTTGGGTACGTGTTTTTTCTCCTGCGATACATCATCTTTAAAATGCTAAATATAAAATTAACATTGTTGGGCAGTAGGCAAATGTTTATCATTGTCATTACAGCTGGAAATTTTTTTGTTTAGATGCATAAATTTGATTTGAAGGTACAGTTTTTTGTATAGGCAAGCCCACTTAAAAATCCAGTTGTTAACCTGACTGTCCTCTGAAACTGTCCAAATATAATGTTCCAGATGTTAATGGTACTGCTCCATGTTTATACTCTTCTCTCAGCAGCTGTTAAGCTGCTGAAAAAATTTGAAAAAATTACTCAGATGGGTGGTGGTGGTATTTAATGCAGAATCCACCCCCAAGGGGCATGTAATTACATAAATGGAGCCCAATAAGTATCATTTATCAGGACAGCAAACCAAATAACATTCTTTCAGCCTGATGTAAATCACAAATGCTATCATAGCCTCTTGACAGAACAGGCTGTGCTGACTCTTACTACATATTTTTTTAATCAAGAGATATAAAATTACACAACCTTTTTTTCCCTTCCCTGTCTATCCATCTACAAATGAGAAGTCTAATCCTGCTAATGCGTGTGCACATGCGTAGCTCTGCTGCTGTGAGTAATCCTTTCAAACTGGGTGAATTACTTTTTGGAGGAAAGGTAAGTACAGGAATATGAGCTTGCAGATGTGGTTGTGCAGGCAGTGTGCTCTGGAGACCCCTCTCCTGCTGTCCCTAGCATGCTGTAGTTAATGGCATTACAGGAATGCAGGGCTGAGTTCCAGAAGCGCGGGCTGAATTTTGGTTTGGGAATGAGATAGCGCTCAGAAATTCAGCAGTACGATAAATCGTAGTACAGCTAATTGACTGGTCTCAGGCACAGGTCTTCAGTGCAGCTGAGTCCAGCCAAACTATTCAGCTTTAAATGATGACAGAGTTTCACAGAATAATTGTTTTGATCATTGCAGAGATTTTTGTCTGACTGTGGCTACCTGTGATGTGCTGCAGCTTTGTCTATACTGCAAACTAAACACTGTGAAATAATACTGTGAAATAACTTCTGACTGCTTTTCTTTCTGTTGTTCAAACTCTGTTTCCTGTCTGTTTTCCCATTAATTTCTTTTTTCCCCTCTGCTTTGGTTTATATTCCACTTTCCCTCCCCTTCACCTTCCCTCCCACCCACAGAAAGAATTTCTGTGTGAAAAATCACATTGTAGTTGCAAGTTCCAGAAGCTTTTGCAAGAGAAGAAAACTGAGAAAATTCTGTAATTCTGTCCTAAAAAAAAGGGCACACAAATATTTTCATTTACAGCTCTTACAGTGTGCTTTTTGTTCATGGAAAGCTTTACTTTCTTTCATCTATTACCTGTTTCTCAGCTCACTAGTGGAAGAACACCATAGTGTGTATTATCCCTGCAATATGTTCCATATATTTCTTTCTCTACATTCTTTGCTGTATTAAAGAAATCCAAAATGTTAAATGGGCCTGAAAGTAATAATTTCTTGATACAAAGACATACATGAAAGAGATGAATAAACCCATGAACTTTCAGTTGCTGGAGAAATCGCTGTCTGTCATTTTGTTAGCTATAATTTGAGGCAGGGTAGTGGGTGAAATTTTATAGAAAATGGTCCTGGCATTTTAAGTGACTTTTTTTTCCTACATAGGTGTCTAATGCTCCTCTGATTTTAGACAGATGTAATCCATAAAACTTGCTTCACATAGGAACCGTACAGCAGTAAAGTACAAAACCTGACCAGAAAAGAATAGCACAATCACACTTCAATAAAACTTTGTGTCTGGTCTCCTAGAAATTTATCAGTGATACTATGCTCAATGCTGTCTGTTAAGAAATTAATGTAAGGAAAACAGTTATTGAAGATTTCAAGTTCTGTTTTAATTTGAACATTTCTTGAAATGCCTGTTACCAAATTTCTTCAGGAGTTTTGTGCAAGCAACTGATAGATAAAAGGTGACAGATTTGCCAAACTAAGGCAATGTTTTTGGTTTATGATCAAAAACTTGAAAGAATTGCAGTTTACTATCTACAGTGCAGTAGAACATTTCTCCTTTGACCATTTAATTTCTTTTTCTTCCCCAGAAAGCCACTCTGCAACATGACATTTGAAGATTTTGAGAACTACTCTTATTTCTATGATCTGTCTGAGGAAGATGAATCACCCCAGTCCTCCCTCAGCATTGCCCATATTATTTCCCTTTTCTTTTACAGTGTGGCATTTCTGCTGGGAGTGCCAGGTAATGCCATTGTCATCTGGTTTATGGGCTTTAAGTGGGATAAATCTGTTTCCACACTCTGGTTCCTGAATCTGGCCATTGCAGATTTCATTTTTGTTCTCTTCCTGCCCCTCTATATTACATACGTGGCAATGGGCTTCCACTGGCCTTTTGGGAAGTGGCTCTGCAAAATGAACTCATTCATTGCACTACTTAATATGTTTGCCAGTGTTTTCTTCCTGACATTCATCAGCCTTGACCGCTACATCCGCCTCGTCCACCCCGTCTTTTCCTACAAATACAGGACTGTAAAGAACACCCTCCTTCTGAGCGGGGTCATTTGGATGTCAGCTGCAATTATTGGTGGCCCTGCCTTGTATTTTAGAGACACAGCTACAGTTCTCAACAATGTCACCATTTGCTACAACAACTTCCACGTGCATGACAAAGAACTTATTTTGCTGACACACCACATTCTCATTTGGGTGAGGCTTGCATTTGGTTACCTCTTTCCTTTAGTGACCATGGTTATTTGCTACTCACTGCTGATTGTCAAAGTGAAGAGGAGGACTGTATTGACTTCTAGCAGGCTTTTCTGGACCATCACTGCTGTAGTTGTAGCTTTTTTTGTCTGCTGGACACCGTATCATATATTCAGCATTGTGGAGCTGTCTGCTCACCATGATGAAAACCTGCACGACTTACTGCAGGATGGCATTCCCCTCTCCACTGGCCTTGGTTTCATCAACAGTTGCCTCAACCCAATCCTCTACGTTCTGATCAGCAAAAAGTTCCAAGCCCAGGTGAAGAGCACAGTGTCTGAGGTGCTGAAGCTGGCCCTGTGGGAGGTGAGCCGCTCGGGCACGGTCAGCGAGCAGCTGTGGAGCTCCGACAACGCGCCCGTGCGCTGCTGTGAGACTGCCCACTGACTGCTCCTGCCAGCAGCTCTCCCCAAAGGAGCTGACAGGAGATTTGTAGGTGTTCTTGACTTCACATCTGCCAGTCAGATGTGCATCTTTGCGTAGACAGTTTTCTGTAAACAGCCGGCTTAATTGCACTTGCTGCTTTAATGGAAAGGTTTTTAAGGGACTCGTGGTTTGGATGTGTGTCCTTGCAAGGCACGTACAGCCTGAACTGAAAGTTATCAGCATAGGTGGAATTACTCTAACTGGGCTTTTGCTGAGGAATGTTGTTGTGATCCTGTTGGTTTGCTGTGGTTCCATATGTCATTGATATCAAAAGAACACATAATAAAAATATTCCTCCTTGCCATTGCTGATACAACTCTTAATGGAGGCATTCTTATCCAAGAGGCTGTGGCTGTACGTCACTGGGTCATGAGTCTCCTGATTGCCTACTACTGCCCCAAGGAGGAATCCCCTGGCTACATCCCACCTAAATGAAGCTATCAGTGGCTCCACTCTGCAGCTGGAGAAGAATCCCAAGATGGGGAACACTGAATTGCTGCCTTCTATTGTCAAAAAAGAAAAATACAGAAATAAAACCTGTCTTCTCCAGTGCTCTTTATCTTATACTCAAAACTAGGACAGGAGACCTTGTGTTTTGGGTCACTTACTGTATTTTTCGCAACAGCTGGGTGCAAAATACTGAGCTGATGGTTCATATAGGTATTAGGCTTATTTGAAATGTGCAAAGAATTAGTGAAAATATTTCTTACAGCTTCTGTGCCACACTTCTTTTCCTATGTTTAAAATTTTAGTCCTACAGAGGTTTACAACTATTGATTGCTCTCTATTACTCTTTCAAGCAAAGTTAAAGAAATAATATAACATTTTGTTTGCCTTAATGTCAAGCTTAAAAAATGGGTGGAGTGAATTCATCAGTATTCTGTTACAAGTCTGTAGCCAAATTCGGACTTCTTTTCCAAATAAGAGGCGAAACAGTTCATCCAAGAAATGGAGTCCACTCCCATAAGAAAGATGAAGTAGTCCCAGTTATGCTGTATTCTGTTCCAGCTTGTTGCTTGCTGCAGAATCACCCAAGCACCAATGCAAATATATATATATGCGCTATGTGGAGTGAACCAATTTCTGATGCAATACCACTTAATTAAAAAGTTGAATGTGGGACAAAACTCTACTGAAAGAAAAAGCATAGAGCTTTGGATAAATTTGAACTGTTTTTTTGCTACTTATTTGCCTAGGCATATAGAATAAAACTGCCTTTCAGATAATTTACCTAGTTTATATGGCCTGCCAACACAGTAGCATTTATGCTATAATTGAGGCCTTATATGTAAATAGATTTGCTTTTGTATAAAATATATATATATATGCATGAGCACATCCAATATTGGTAGCTGCACAAATAGAAACAGCCTGACTGTGGTGTGTAACTATTTCTTTGGGCTCTGGTTCCAGAGTCTGAGAGTCAGGCAGGATCAGTGGAATTTCAGTGTATTCCCTTTTGGGTTGAAAAGCTGGTAAGCAGCATTCTTCCTTTGAGTCATTTGCTGCCTGGTACATAGTTGCTCATCATAATATTTTGGCACCGTGCTGCTGTATGTGCCTAAATCAAACATTTTGCAGTTTTTCTTCACATGTTCCTTGACATCTTTCTAAGAATGATGTACTCTCCTGGCTGTAGTCCAAGTGAAGTAATAAAATTTTCTTGTTTCCAAAGAGCATGTTCATTTACTTTTCTTAGGAGAGATGTGTGGTGACTGGCTTTTCTTATAGCAGCTCCTTCTCAAAGATTTTGGAAGGTGAAATCAAGCCCTGGCCCTTTCTACTATGGGATTTAAGGTCCATGTCAGCTTTCTTCTGCTGTGTGCACACACATGTTCCTGTGTACAGCACAGAGGCTGATCTTCAAATGGGGGAGCATATATGTCCCATCTTGCATAAAGGATCAGAAAGTGTGGCCTGAAGCAGACAAGAGGAAGACAGAGGACAGAATTGAAAAAAGCCAAAATCAGCCTTGATTTATGGCATTAAGTGGATTAACAATTGTGCAGTGTAACTGCTACCGTTCACACCAAGATCAGTTACAGAATTATCTAAATCATTTTTTCAAGAGTAATGCAAGATATCTAAACAAAACAGATAATTCTCTAAGTTTCTGTTTCCAAAGAGTCTCCAAAACAATGCCAACAATTCTATGCTGCTTGGACTGAGGAATGCTCATTCGACTCACCACAATGGAAAAAAAGGGCCAGAAAAAGGAAAGGAACCTGTGTCATCATGCAAAGAGATACTACAGAAATAGCTACTGACACATTTCATAATGGACAGGTTCTAGTTACTTTTATCTTCTTCCTGGGCAGTTTGTGTTTCTGAAGGTTTTTATGTAGCTTAGTTTTGTTCAAACTGTTTTCCCAGTATTCCCGTATAGAACATATTGAAGTTACGGAATTTTCTCCTGATCCCTCTGTTACGGGGTGCACTTGGGACACTTGCCTCATTTATTCCAGGGTGCCAATTTTTCACAGGCACAATGACACAGTAATATACCAACACATACCCAAACACCACCTAAAAACACCTAACACAAATATGTGTGGATTGTGTGGAATACTCTTGCCCACATACCTACCTATTTTTTCACTGTGCTCTCTAGGTTTTTTTTGTTTCTTTTGTTTCTGTGCAACTTGCTTCTTAATATCAGGATAAAAGAAAACCCTGCCAAAACCCAACACACACAAGAAATCTCAAGAACCAAAGAGTTTGTATGTGTATGCTTAGCATAAACGTAACACACGCAAATCCAGTCTGGCAGGTCACATGGATGACTCAGTGCTGCATTTTAACAAAGTTACCATCTATAAATCAAACCATTTTATCCACTTAGGGCTTTAATTTGAAAGCCAAGAAAGTGTATCAAGGTAAGCAGAACACTGAATGGGAGGTCAGAAAAAGTGATGGCCAAGATAATAAAACCTATGTATTTTGAAGCAGAATTTTAAATAATTTGTTTGTTTGATATAGTGCTTGCCAATTTCTTACTTTTAACAGCACAATGACAGAATTGGTAAAACTAAACTACTATGATTCAGCAGAAGCAACAGCTAGAGAATTGCCACAGAAAGGGTACTGTTTAGGAATTAGGTTTATGGAAGGCGGCAAGTGAGCCTGTAACAATACTCACTTTCAGATCTTTAACTAGGTTTTAAGCCTCTAGCAGGCAGATTTTTTTTCTGAGACAAATTATAAACAAAGCTCTTACATAATCTGAAGTTGGCAGACCTTTAAACAAGGAGAAAGAGGACCTGCTGTGCCAGATAACCACACAAATGCTCTGTGAAAAAAACAACAAAAAGAGTTACTTAAGATGCAGCTGTCAGACTGACACTGGGCATCTTCATCTCAGAGTGACCAATGTGGCACATAAAAGGATTCCATTTCATGGTCACAATAAATCCTGTCAGTCCAATGTAAGGCATAGAATTATGAATTTGTTTAGAAGCTTCACAACTTTGACAGCTTCTACATTTGTATCATTCCTATAGACAGTTTTTGGGATTTATTCCTGCTGGTTCTTCAATTGCTAAAAGGAATGTCAAAATCAATCTAGAAACCAATCTGGAGCTGAGTAAACAGCTCAAAGTGCTGCTAATTTCACTACTTTTTATATCCTTTGAAGTGTAGGTATTTTTTCCTTGTTTAAGCCACGAGCACGAGTTAAGTTTATCGGTAGGTCAGAGCCTGCAGCGGCTGCAGCCCGGGCACAGCTCCCGGCTCCGTCCCGGGGCACCGCCGGGCTCGCAGCGCCCCCCGCAGGCACCGCCCCGGGCGGCAGCGGCTCCTCAGCGGCAGCATCGGCCGTGTTAATTAACACACAAAACTCGACGAAATCTCATTGCAAATGGTTCCAAGCCTCAGAGAGGGAAAAAAAAAAAGGTCCAAGTCATAGAAGAGGTGAGAAGGCATCAGGGTAGTCCCAGGCCTTATCTCTAGAGCACTGCTAGTTCTTAGTTTCATCTCCCTGTCTCACTGGAGTTTGAGCTGTCAACAAAGGCTGTGGTATATTTGGTTAGTCACCACCCTTACTAAACAAAAGGAATTGATACTGTTTACCCCCTAGAACATGCACTTTGACTGAGCCCTGCTCTTTTGCCTTAAAACCATCCCTCCCTCCAGAGGGATTCCAGACATTTCCAAAGCAGCAATTTCCTCCACAGATGGAGGAAAGAGCATTTCAGTATTTCAAAGCCATGGTAATGCTAACTCTGAAGTGATGCTCTGCTCATGCTCCTGGGTACTACAGTGAGGCGTCAGAGCAACCTTGAAATTCAGTTTTGACTTCTACTTTACTTATTAAGAAAACCTTACATTTGTGAGCTGGATTAATCTAAGATTCTGAAACAAGCACAGACACTGCACATTTTTTGCAACAACATTTATTCTAGGTATATCAAGACTTAAATCTTATTGAAAGCAGCTACATCCATTGATTGTACATAATCTTCAAAAGCTGTTATTCTCTCTTCCAGCATATCTGTTCCAACTTTATCATCTTCAACAACACACTGAATCTGAAGCTTTTTGATACCATAGCCAACAGGTACTAGCTTGGCTGCAAAACAAAAAAAAAAAACATTTAGTACTCCTTCATTGGTGGAATCTCTTAAAAACACACATCTAAGAGTGAACTGACCAAAGCACATAAGAACAGCCTTTGGTCCACATTATGGACCATCTAATTAACAACCCAGCATTCATTACAACCGATGGAAAAAGCTTCTTTCTGTGGACCTCCACCCCTTCTCCAAACCAGTGATGTGGGTGGGTAAAGGTGTTTGTTTGCAGCACCAGGAACTGTACAGGGAGATGCAGCAGAGCAGAGTTTAAGTCCTACTGTATTTGAAGCTTAACCAGCCACTGCACTAATACACCTCTTCTGACCACTGAAGTGCTGCAGCTCCCACATTACAGCTACCCACATTTCATAGATCAGCAGTGACCACAAGTCCCACTACTCATATACTATCCCTGCACTCTCCCTCTCCCTGCTCTGAAATTTCTCCATACTTACAAGACCCCCAGACCAAGCCATCTGCTTGAATGCTTCTAACACACTCCTCTAGTTTGGCCATGTCTGTCTCATCATCCCAAGGTTTCACATCAAGCAAGATTGATGACTTGGCAACAACAGCTGGTTCTAGGGGAAGAAAATCACCATGAAAAGATAGGCATCTTCCAAAAACTCATGAATATACTTGCAAACTGGTTTTACAAGAGCAACTTATCCAATTTCATGAACAAGAACCTGCTCACATTGCTGTGACAGGCCTCTGGAACCAATGTACATTTCTGAAGTACTGCAACTGTGTACATCCCAACGTTCCATATGCAGATACATTATGCATATAGATCTAATTAGATGACAGTGTTTGTTACATAGGAAGTCCTTCTCAGAACATCTGAGAAGGAGCCTAATGCTGTGTAACAGTTTATTTTCCACAGAAGGAATACTGCAACTGCTACAGTTCTGAACAGTTCCAGACCAGTAGCTGTGGAGTAGCTTGTGTACTGCAGCAGTTGCTCTGAAGTTTTATCTCCATCTATGTAGAAAGGCCAGTCTCTGGAAAGAACAAGCAGGAGTGTATGAACCAGAACAAAAAGCATGCTAACATTCCTATTTGCTATGGGAAGGCTGAGCCCACTGGCAATTCAAGTGAAGCTAATTAGTCCTGTCTCATTCCAGTCAAGCAGCTCTATTATTGCAGTTAATTAGTCTTTCTAGCCATTCTGTCCAAATGCATGAAAATTAACTCAAGTGTAAAGATGAGAAAGCTCTCAGCACACATACTTTTGGACTTCTTCGATTCATACTGGGCCAGACGTTCTTCCCTCAGTTTCTTTGCTTCTTCACTTTCCTGAAAGAGAAATTTGCAGTTACAGAAAAGCACCAAACCTTCACATCTCCAAAGCACTACTAAACTGACTGGCATCTACTCAGATAAAAACAAATCATCACACCTGTCAGCCGAAAGATGGTGATTTTTTGTTTTACTCATCATGTAACCAGTCAAAGTTGGACAGTTCACCCCATTCCAGCCCATTATTTTCTAATTTTGGAGTTTTTACCTTCCAAGCTTTCCTATTCTGCAAGGATAGCTACACTTGAGAATTGCAAGGTCAGAAATAGAAGTAACTTCAACTAGGTCAAGGTGAAAATCTGCATACCTGTGGTTATTTCTAAAAGGCAATAAGCAGTAATAATAGAAAAAGGTCACAAGTACCTCCTCATCATCAGATCCAAAAAGGTCAATGTCATCATCATCTTTGCTATCTGTGGCTGCACCTGTTGTGTCCTCAACATCAGCAGGACCATATTTTCCTAAAGCCTTCTTTACTCCTGGCAAGCTGAAAGAAAAATGCAGGTATCAGGAACCTCCTCAAAGGTCAATGCAATCACTGCCAGTTTATCAATGCACCTACAAATGCATTTATAATGAAAAACTTGTACTAAAAAGAGTAAAAATCCAGTTCTGCTACTTGAAATCAGAACCTCATGAAAGACAGCCTCCAATGCTCCTGACATGCCAGCTGAGTAATCTGTGATTATGGGATGTGCTGTAACTCATCAAAGCTGGTATGATCCTGCCCAACTAAGGACATGGACAAGAAAAGCTTTCTTATTGGAATCCTCTATCTGCCCTATATTCTGTCCAGAAGGAATTACCAACTTCTTGTTCATGCTTCCCTAGAACTACTTTCACTTGTTTAAAACCTAGTAAGTCACTGAAAACATTACTGCATAGTAACTGCTATTTTCCTATGTTTCAGTGAACACTTTACCCTAAACCTCGCTCTCAAGAGGACGAGGGACCAGAACTCCCTGAATGTACCTTCTCTTGCTGCTAATATAGTCCTGTTATCTTACAACAAGCTCATGATTGTATTGCTAACGTGAACAGCTGCTACTGAAGCCATAAAACTGGCCTTTGATTTCAGGAACCCTAAGTAGCTTCCAGGCACTTTGTGAGACCACTTCAAAAACTCCGTCCCCTTTAGCATTACAAAAGCTTCAGAAACGTACTGGAGATAGAACCACTCACGTTTGGAAGTGTTTCCTTCGAAGAGGACTGAGGCTCAGAGAAAGCAGCATAGCAATACTGACCCTACCTGTGCTGTACCTTTTCAGAGACCTGCAGTCTCCACGGATGTCAATACAGCACCTTTCATGAACACATAAAACCACTAAAAGATAAAAGAGATACTATTTCCTTTCGTATCTCCTTTTCTTTCCATGTCCTTCGGTACTGCAAATCATTAATTTTGTCCTCCATACTGACAAAAGAAGTCTGCCCTGTTTCTGGAGCTGTTTGTGTTCCAACAACACAAAACGCCACGTGGTGCTACTGGAAACCAGTTTTGCTCAAACTCGAAGAAAGAAATCCAACAATTTGTAGGCTAGTTCGGGGAGATATTGCAGCTTCGGAGTTTTACCATACCTTGCCTTTTGCTTTTCATACGACTTAATGTGATTGTACCACCGGAGAGCATGGAACAATTCTGCAGGCGGCGGGGCAGCGATCGCTTCGAAGACTGCTATGTCAGCCTGCGAAGGGACGTACCTGCGGAGAACGAGCCCAATGACCTCCTTTGCTCGAGGCACGGAGGAACACGTGGAGCGGCGGCGGCCGCCGAGCAGCGCCGCCCGTGCAGCTACCGGGGCGACTCGGGGCCCTCCCGGCGTCCCCACCGCTCGGCTCCGCCAGGCCCGACTCACGCTCCCCGCACCCCGGCAACCCCCCCGCCGCCTCTCACCCCTCGATGTAGCTCTTGTCGGCCAGGAAGTCATTGAGGACGCGGAGGCCCGCGGCGGACTTCAGGTCCCCGAAGCCCATGGCGGCGGCGCGCGGCCCACACGCTGCGCCCGCCCCGACCGCCACCGCCGCGGGAAAGGGCAGCGCCGCGCCTGCGCCGGCCTTATATAGTGCTGGTATCCCTCCGCGGCACTGTACGCAGCTGTATTCCTCCGCGAGAGCGAGCCGCGAGCTAGCTCCTCACGGGTCGACTGGTGCAGCGCAGGGCGGGCAGCGGACGGGACACCAGAGGTGCGGGAAAGCGTCGAAGTAATAAAAGTGAGGCTGGCTATAAACCCTAGGAAGGTTTGCGGCGTCACACGGAATTTGTAACATTGTACTGTCGCCACACCCCGCCCTGCTGGCAAAGCGGAAGTTGCCGGAGTTGAGCGAAGAAAGAGGCGGAAAGGGACGGAAACTGCCGACGGAGGGCGGTGCGTGTGACGGTGGCCGAAAAGGCTGCGGGCTAGCGGCGGAAATTACGCGAGTCATCCTTCGCCTATTGCTTGCCGGAAATACCCGAAGCGGTTCGCTCCGGAGATTGCCGACCGCGGACTGCCCTGTACGGAGATTGCCGAAGAAGGCTCCGGAGATAGCCGAAGGAGGCTGAGGTCAGCGGCGGAAAGGCCCGAGGCCGCCGCCACNGCCCGGCGGGCGGCGGCGCCTCCAAGGTGACCCCCGCGCCGGGTAGCGCTGTCGCCCGCCGTGCCCTCGGCCCCGGGTACGGCGACACCGGGCCCGCTGCCGCCGAACTGCGCCGTCCGGTCCGTGGGGGAGCGGGGCCGGGGCCGGCGCTGCGCTGCAGGCGGAGAGGCCGCTCAGTGACATCCCTGTGTGTGATGTATAGATTGGTAGAGAATCTTGCGTTTGGAGGAGGTAGCTCACTGTCCCACCAGTGTATGCATAGCTGTGCGTACGTGCTCCTTTGCAGCTGGTGTAGAAGTTTTTACTCTGCCGCTTTAAAACTCGCCAGCGAACATTTGAACTGATAACAACAGTGCTGTTTTCTCTCTTCCCAAAGCACCATGCTTCGACTGTTTGCTGTCCCCAGGACCTTAGCTGGGGTCACCCAGTCCTCCAGAGTATGTGGTAAGTGTCTGTAGTTTATATCTGATAAATGTACGTGCAGTTCGTTTATTGAAGGGCACATATGCATACTCGTTTTGCAGGCTAAGGGATTCTATGTTGCACTGTTGGTAGAATTGGGATTCTATCAGCACTCTGTAAAGAAAATCAGGAGTGGGGGTCTGATGGTTTCCATCTAGCAGTAAGTGAAAGTTATTTTTGTTTTGTCTCTCTGTGTCCTTCAGGGCGTACAACTGCAACAGCAGCCAGCAACCAAATAGAGGTGTTTGTGGATGGCCATCCTGTATTGGTGAACCCCGGAACCACTGTCCTGCAGGTGTGGGGAATGGCATTCTCAGTGTTCTGGGACTTCCCATCTCACTCTTGGCCGCATGTTCTGTTCCATACAGCAAAAAGCCACCTGCCTTTTTGTTGTTTCTTGCAATTCTTTATGGGTATTTTGACTGACTGTGATGCAATTTCGAGTGACAGAAATCCTTGGAGGAATTCAGTGTTTGAGAGAGAAAAATATTCCATGGTTGCTTGAAAGAAGATGCATGCAGCATCAATCCCAGCTGCAAAACTTTATTCAATGCAGTAACAGACTTCAGTAAATTCTGGTTGAACTTCTGTCTCTGAACACTACATTACCTGGTAGTCTTTCAGAACCTGTGCATTTTGTATCTTACTACAGTGCGTCTTGGGTAAATGATGGATTGTCTCCTTTTAGTTATTAGTTGTTAGGATTCAGGGTGCTCATCCTTAGCTGCTTTTATTATTCTTGGTGTGGGAAGAAAGGGAACCTGGATCTCCCAGCCTGTACTGAGCATTGTTACTTTTCAGGCTAAAATTTCACGTAAAGGTTTTTTAAGAAGCCGTTAAATGAAGATGTGGTATAATGGGTTAGAACATTAAAATACACAATACAGTGGTATTTCTTTTGGCAGGCATAGCTATAATGCTGTAGCATAGATCCCATTAGCTGTGGGGGTTTTATGCAGGAAAGGCTGTCTTCATCTGGTCTCTGGAAATCTCTTGGCTCTGTCTCCTGTCTTTTCTGTCATGTTGTCTTTGAGTTTGGGGTCTGTTTAAGATTGTGCTGGAGTACCTTTACACAGAGTATCTGTGTTGTTGGATTATATCAGAAATCATTATGTTTGTGGTGCTCTTTTTATGTTTTTCAATTTTTATTTTGATGTACTTTTCTGTGAAGAGTGTATGTGTTCTTTAAAAAGTTATTTGTATTGCTAGTGCCCTGTTGCAGAGAATTCTCTCTATTATTGGAGGAAAGAGTGAAATAGAGGTCAGTTTTCATTTCCTCAATCACTTACTAAGGTTAGAAAAACTGTATTTGTAATTGATATCACTTTTTTTTGCTTTGTCACAATTTTTTATTTATGGTCACTTCTTAAGATGAAAGGTCAAGCGCACTCTGTTCTTGAGCACTGACAGTGTTACTCTTTGAAAAGCTGCATAATGTCTTCTGAGGTGGAACTGAGAAGTGTAGCTAAGATTTAATTTTCCTTTGTTTCTTATTTTTTGATAGGCCTGTGAAAAGGCTGGAGTTCAGATTCCTCGTTTTTGTTACCATGATCGTCTCTCTGTTGCTGGAAACTGTAGGATGTGTCTTGTGGAAATAGAGAAAGCTCCAAAGGTATTGTTTGTGTTTCATAGGAATTGCAATATGGAATATGCAATGTAGAATTCAATAGGAATTTTTTGCTGTGCTTGGGCCTAGTTTAAATCTTGTGAGTAATTGTTGTCATTCTCTTGGACATGAGCATTTGATAGCTGTGTGTTTGCTGTTAGATGCGTTTTATGCTTTGTAGTTCAAGCTTCAGCCACACATTTTCAGCTGAAACTACACAAATAATAAACCTCAGGTACTGTATGAATTTATTTGTAGGATTAGTACATGCAGGTTCATTCTAAGTAAAGATTGCAGTTAGTAGTTTATATTTTAATGCATTGATATCTGTTGTGAAATAGTTGATTTCAGGAGTGAACACTGTCTTCAGCAGTACTAAGAAATCTATGCACATTCTTTTGGAGTTCAGTCTTGGATTACACATTTATATTCACACATAAAATTTTTTAGCTCACCCCAACTTCAATTCCATAGTTTGAGCTTTGTGTCCCTGGATATGTTGGGTTATCACTAAAGGTGGAAGTCATGATGTGATTGAAAAGTAAGAGGGGTTTGTTTACAGAGCAGGAGTTTTTGTTAATCTTGCAGTAATCTTGAGAAGAATTTTATTCCAAGACTTTATACAGGCTTTGTGCAAATAAGTGTCTTGTAAACGATTCATACTCTCAATTTCAGTTCTAGAGGTTTTCTAGATGTCTGCTGAAGCTGTTTGATTTGCCTTGTATCTGTTACAACTGACATTCTTAATGGCAGCTGCAACTGCTCGAATTTGGACTGGAAATTGTAGCATTTTAAACTTTGAATAAATCATAACTAGTTTAACCTTTTTATATAGCAGATTATTAAGAAATATGGCTTCTAGTGACTTTATCAGTTAGACTCTTTTTTCTTTCCTTGCAGATCTCTTTATTTCTATTTATTTATAACAGATACCTATGTTAGAACTGGGGGGGGGGAGAAGATGGAGGTTTGTGCCCATGCTGAGAAGAAATACATTGTGTTCATGCTTGCTTTTTATGGTGATTGCAGCCAGTTGCTGCTTGTGCCATGCCAGTTATGAAGGGCTGGAATATACTGACAAACTCTGAGAAGTCCAGGAAAGCAAGGTACCTTTCTTTTAGCCTCCTTTGGCTGTCAGTTGTACTATCTGCTAAATGATGTTAAGTTGACATTAACTTCATTCTCTGAATCTAACAGAGAGGGTGTAATGGAGTTTCTGCTGGCAAATCACCCATTGGACTGTCCTATCTGTGATCAGGGTGGAGAATGTGATCTACAGGTACAACATCCTATTAAATTATGTAGAGCTATGTATAATGCTCTTGTCTTAGGTGAAGTTGTGCTTACCAGCAGCCTGGATATGAGTGTGTTCTATTGTCTGTTGTAGGACCAGTCAATGATGTTTGGCAGTGATAGGAGCAGATTTAGAGAGAGCAAACGTGCTGTGGAGGACAAGAACATTGGCCCCTTAGTCAAAACCATCATGACTCGGTGTATACAGTGCACTCGATGCATCAGGTAAAGTCCTGTACTTTCCCTGGGGAGAGTACTAAGCAGGCATGTTTGTGTCAGTTTGTTGCTAGTGAAAGAAACCCCATGAGGGGTAGCCAGTTTTTTAAAAAGTTATTTTCTGATTGTACTTAAAAATTTTATTTCTGTTAGTGACTGATAGCTGATTTCCTGGAGCTACCAGACAGGAAATAGAGAAGGATGGCCAGTGCATGAAAGTGAAATCAGAGTTCTGCAGGGCAGAACTGGTCCCATGGTGTTGGTGCCAGAATGGATATGTGACTTCCTCAGCCACAGTTGTAAGATTTATTTGTTTTTGATAGCCTCTGGTAGCTATATTTATGCTGTTCTGTAGCCCTGAGATGCTGTACTGGCCAATTTGAGCCAGATGGAAAAGAGTACCCAACTAGCTCTGGAAAGAACTTGTTACTTAGGACTAATCTTGGACTCAGTGTTTCAGTGAGTATTGAACTGCTGTGTTTTTTGATATACCTCCCCCTAGTTTTTGTAGCCCTTTCTGAATGAAATTCTGCAGATGGTCCTGTGTGTGATGGTGCTGACTAATGCATCTAAACAATTGTTTTCTTCTTTCAGGTGTATGAACTAACGGTTATCTTAAGAAAATGAGATGAGGGCTGAAAAATGTTCTGTATTGCAGTTGTACATGCCAGACATGTTTCTCCTTCTTTGTGCACCTACCAGGTTTGCTAGTGAGGTTGCAGGGGTAGATGACTTGGGAACAACCGGAAGAGGAAATGATATGCAAGTTGGTACTTACGTTGAGAAAATGTTTATGTCTGAGTTATCAGGAAATATTATTGACATCTGCCCTGTTGGTGCTCTTACCTCCAAGCCATATGCCTTTACTGCACGCCCATGGGAGACAAGGTAGGTGTCTTAACTCCTGCTGAAGACACTCTGTTTGTTGTACACTTCATCTTAGAATATGTCCATCTGTGATACCAAGGGTTTTCTCTGGTTTTCATTTTCTATGTTTTTGTTGTAGACTTTTCCATAGACTGAATCTAACATGAATTTTGTTACTTACAGCTTATTTAAGAAAAGGAAGAATGTTATAGTTTGCAGACTGTTCTTCCCTTAATTTTACCCTAAAATGTTTCGGACTTGTAGGTTGTGCTGATTGCTTAGTAAAAGATGCGTATAAAGGAAAACACAAATTCATTAACTCACTAATTGTTGAGGGTATTATTTAAAATAACTTGTGAAACTAAGCTGTTCAGCCTCAGAGCAGATGTCTGTGTGATTTTCTTAAGTAGTTGTTTAACCCTAAACAAGACCTGAAACACATTCAGGAGACAATCACAAAATGTTAAGGATTGGAGTGGACCTTGAAGATCATCTAGTCACAACCACCCCTGCCATGGGCAGGGATGCCTCTCACTAGATCAGGTTGCTCGAGACTTTATCCAACCTGGCCTCGATCATAGGAACATGCTGGTTTGACCATCGCAGTGATATTCAAAGTCGCTAGAGCTGTTGTAAGTAGTCTGGAGGAGCAGGGGAAGGCGCAGGAGGTGTCTCCCCGCAGGTGGCTCTCCGGGAAGGTGGAGGGTGTAATTACCAACCGTGTCCGCTGGAAGGCGCCCGAAGCACGGAGCCGGCAGGGTGCTGTGTGCAGGCACCGGGTCAGCCTCTCCACCGGCAATTTCGTCCTGTCATAACCCAGTGACACACTGTGACCGAATTACATCCTTAACCCCTTCAAGAGATGATAAACAGCAAACAAGGAACACATCCAGACAGCAAGGTGTTATGTAAGACAGCTCTGAGAACATGTGCAGCAACTCCCAGACCAGCACCTGTTAAACTAATACAGCTTATAACAAATTTGTTTTCACACACTCTGGTCAGATCTGTTGTTACCTCAACTCTTTGTGCCCCACACTGGATGCTTTAAAAGACTGTTGTGATTTAACTCAGCAGGCAGCTAAATACCACATAGTCGGTTGCTCATTTCAGCCCCCCATGTAGCACAGGAGAGAGAGAATTGGGGGGGGGAATGTAAAATTTGTGGGCTGAAATAAAGGCAGTTTAATAGGACAGGAGAAGAAAATTACAATAATGATAAAAGAACTAGAATGTACAAAGCAAGTGATGCAGACTGCAATTGCCCAGCCAGTCCCTGAGCAGCAGCCCCCAGCCAGCTTTCCCCCTCATTCACATGCTGAGCTTGCTGCTGTGTGGTGCAGAACATCCCATTGTCCCATTGGGGTCAGCTGTCCTGCCTGTGTCCCCCCAGCTTCCTTGCTGGTGGGACTGGGTGGGAAGCTGAAAAGTCCTTGATGTGGTGTAAATGTTGCTTAGCAACAACTAGAACATCCTTATGTTATCACACTGCTCTCATCCTAAATCCAAAATACACCTCTATACCAGTTACTAGGAAGAAAATTGTTTCTGTTCAGGCCAAAAATAAGACACTTGCTGCTTATATATGAAAGACTGAAAGTGGTTTATTTGTTCTCCTAAACAGGAAGGTAGAGTCAATTGATGTTCTTGATGCAGTTGGAAGCAACATTGTAGTGAGCACGAGAACTGGAGAAGTGATGAGAATTTTGCCAAGGCTGCATGAAGATATCAATGAGGAATGGATATCTGACAAAACCAGGTGTGTGGATGTGCTTGTACCCACATGGTTTATGCATGCATTAAAGGCACAGTTTGGAGAACCAGAAATGTGCACAGTAGCACCAACTTTGGTATTCAGCTGGTAGTATTGTAAAGCTGCAGTGAATAAGAATAATTGTAAAATATGTTTTTAATTCTATAATTGAAGTTGCTGAGTTTTCTAATGTTCTGATTTTTGTAACTTTTTTTACGGTAACTTTTATATCTATTATTGATAGTTTTCTGCGTTTTTTGATAAGGAAAAGTTAAACTTCCCCTGAAAGTACTTCTTGGTTTTCTCTCTTCTAAAAGCCTGCAATTAGATAATTCACTCACAGAATTATACACAATTATCATTGTCTTTGCTCTTTAATTATATTTTTGGTGTTCACTTAGGTTTGCTTATGATGGTCTGAAGCGTCAGAGACTTACTCAGCCAATGATCAAAAATGAGAAAGGAGTATTTGTTTATGCCTCCTGGGAGGATGTATTACCTCGTGTTGCTGGTGTGGTAAGAGCAGTTTTCAATATAAGTAGTCTAAAATTAATTTCTAAAACTGGATGTTTTACAAGTATTATATTAAACTAATTACTAAGAGCAGTTTTCAATATAAGTAGTCTAAAATTAATTTCTAAAACTGGATGTTTTACAAGTATTATATTAAACTAATTACATTTAAAAGGATTTTTTCTTTAAGGTTAGAGGGGAACCATTGTGTTCCCACTTAAATTTCTTATTTTGACAAATATTTCCTGTTTCATGGATTGGACATTTTAAAGAACATTTTCTAATCACGATTTCATTTGGAGCATTGGGAGAGAAATTACTTTTATTTAAATAGGAAAGTAAACTGTTTCTTCAGAAGTTTAGGA
The DNA here is from genome assembly GCA_013400635.1 of Hypocryptadius cinnamomeus. Classification (NCBI taxonomy): domain Eukaryota; kingdom Metazoa; phylum Chordata; class Aves; order Passeriformes; family Zosteropidae; genus Hypocryptadius; species Hypocryptadius cinnamomeus. The sequence continues at coordinate 232,332 of VYZP01049637.1, read as the reverse complement.
GGAAGCAATTTTGCCAAATACTCTGACCTACCTGAAGACATCTTTAAATTTATTTAAACTGTGCTATCACCACTTTTGCCATCAAAGACATTAAGTCTGTGTTACTTATATCTGAATTGTGCTTTCCTCAGTGCTTTCTCTGTGTGGTGATCGATTCTGCAGCTCAAATGAAGTGCTGCATGACTGCTCTGGATTTTGATTAAAAATTTTATGTGGTTGAAGTAGAATTGAATAACTGCAATTGAACTTTCCTCAAGGATGTTTTTACCCATGGTACAGTAGCAGGGTTTGTTACAGAAGCTATTTCTTCTCAGATAATACCTTTAAGTTTACTACCAGAGCTTGTGTTAGGAAGTTTGTATTCTGTCTGCACTGTGGCTTCATTAAAATAAAAGCATTCACCAGCCTTCCTCTCTCACCACACCAAATGAGAATTAGCTACACCTGAGTGGTAACTCAAGTGGGAGAGACTTGCATAGAATGCAGAGAGCTCTTCTGTGCTTATCATGAGTTCTGAAGGAGCTGGAGCTGCTGCCTGGCAGGAATCAGACATCACTGATCGGTTTGTGCTACTCCAGGCCAGCGGTAGCACTGCTGGCTTTGGCATGCCCTAATATAACAAATATTTACCTGGGCTAAATGAGAATTTATTTCAGTGGTTTATTTTGTTTATGTTTATGCTTCCTTTCTCTGCAGCTCCAGTCAGTGGATGGTAAGGAGATAGCAGCAGTTGTAGGAGGGCTGGTGGATGCAGAAGCACTAGTAGCTCTGAAAGACCTACTGAATAGACTGAATTGTGATACACTCTGCACTGAAGAGATCTTTCCTACTGCTGGAGCTGGGTAAGAGGACAGGCAATGTCTGTCTATAATTAGTAAGTTAATAAACCTTCCAGTCTGCAGAGCATCTCATGGCAATATTCTGAAATTAGCAGGAATAACAATTGGTAATGCATTAGCAGGATTTGTTTGAATTTACAGTCCTCACATAGAGAGAGTATTTATGGATTGTGAGTTGATTTGTAGTCTCTACTCCAGCAAGGGTTGCACGCTTATCCCATGTTGTACTGAATGTATGGGTGCTGCACTTTAAGAGTCAGTCACTGAAAGCCAGTTACGCTCTGTTGTGAACTGGATAAGTTAGTCTATTTCTATTTGTGGTGTGAAAACCTTCGTACAGTTATGATTAGTAATTTGGATTGAAAAATCTGTTCTTTATCTTTCTTTTCCTGAGATGAAAAAGTATTTTGAGCATTTACAATCTTTACCATAGCTTCTTTCCTTCCCTCCACTGAATTCTTACCCTCTTTCTTACATCTCTTTGTTACAGCACAGATTTACGCTCTAACTACCTGCTGAATACCAAGATTGCTGGGGTGGAGGAGGCAGATGTCCTCCTTCTGGTTGGCACCAATCCACGCTTTGAGGCACCGCTTTTTAATGCTAGAATTCGAAAGAGGTTCGTATTCCTTGGTGGTGAATAAGCATGTGAATCCATCTGGATTTGATACGGTGCTCGGTTGGAGCTGCAGGCAGTAACTTGAGAGCGTTCATTCAGATGGGATCATTGGATTTAGTTCACCTTTTAGTAAAGGGAATGGTGATTTATGTGTGGAAAAAGGGTAGTACCCTGTAGTGTAGAGCTAGTTCATTCTCACTTTGACATTTTACATTAAGTTCATCTACTCAGACGTTTATTCCTTTGTTACATTACACAGACACCTCAGATTTTCTGTTTTATAGAAGTCTGTTAAAGCATATTCCTTAAAGATTTATTTTCAGCATCAGTTTATTGCTTTTTGTACTGTAATAAATCAGATGTGCTGAGTTTAGAAGCCATCATTCCAGTTTAACATTTTCTTTGCCAAGTAGTGTGGCTTTCCCAGACTTTTGAACATTGCTAATTCAATTTTAATAAGATATGTCAGTACGAGGCAAATGAGGTCCATAAAAGCCCTGTCCTTCTTAATGCTGGGATCTTTGAAAAGACATGATTTTAAACAGGAATGGCATTGAAATTTTGAAAGGAGAAAATGCAATGAGACTTTTGAATGTGTATTTTCATGTATTTTTATAAGTCTGTGCCATGAGAAGCTACAAAAAAGAAAAAATTTCTAACCAGATAAATTTTCCTGTGTTTATCTAAGAAATAAGTGTATTTCTAAAACTGAATTGGCAGAAGCTTGGGGGGAGGAGGGAATTAAGTTATGAATTTGTCACGTAAGGTGTGTTGCTGTACTGTTTCTGGAATATATCTAGAGAAATAATCCTTCTGAAAAACCTAGAGGCTTGCTTAACAGCCAGAATAAACTGCATCTTACCAAAACAATGAATGCCGTTTAAATTCCTTTGCAATGCTATTTTAAGTTACTGTGCCGAAGTTCTAATTAGTGGCTTTGGTTGGGTAAAACTCTGTATTTCTTTAATTTTTATAAAATGTCTGTTGTATTTTCAGCTGGCTTCACAATGACTTGCAAGTGGCCCTTGTTGGCTCTCCTGTGAATTTGACCTACAGATATGACCATCTGGGAGAGTCCCCACAGATACTTCAGGACATTGCTTCTGGCAAGCATGCCTTCTCCAAGGTACACAGAACTTAAGAGTGTGACTGTTAAATTCCACAGGTATTGAGTAATAATCTGAATTCCCCAGAGACAGACTTGAATAAAAGCACCATCTTGTAGATGGGGTTATTTGCTTTTAATCAAATGCAGAGATGAAGTAATGATTAGTGTGCACCAAGTATGTATAAACTGTGTAATATATTCAGGTGTGTAAAAGTTTGCAGTGCAGGAAACTCCTCGGATATTTCTTGACATAAAACAGGCTGTTCCAGGTGCTGCTGTTTCCACTTAAAAGTGTGGTTACTGAACATACAGTTGTGTACTGACAAGGTAGTTTCCTGCTTACAGCAGCTTCTCTTGGCTTTATCTCTACATGAAACAATGACCATTTTGGAACTGTAGGTTTACATGGAACACTTATGAGAAATTTGGGGATTTATTACATTATCTGTCCCAAGAATTGTCTTTGTAGCTGTGGAGTGAATTCCTGATTGTTGGCTTGCACAGGTCCTTGACAATGCCAAGAAGCCAATGGTGGTGGTGGGCAGTGCAGCCCTGCAGCGCAGTGACGGAGCTGCCATCCACGCTGCTGTTTCCACCATTGCACAGAATGCCAGGGCCAGGAGCGGGGCTGCTGCTGATTGGAAAGTCATGAACATCCTACACAGGTTTGCTTAAAAACTTTTTTGGGAGCAGCTTGCTTGCACAATGGGCTACACAGGTTACCACAATTATGTGTACAGATTGTGTCGTGTACACATAAGCATTTTATTGGGTTAAAACCTGTAGGGAATATAAAAAACCAGATATACAAGCTACCAAAAACTTCTTAATAAAAATAGGTTCCTTGACCTGGCTCTCCATGAGTTTTTATTAATTTATGATATTCAAATGTAGAATTTGAGTTTTTGATTTAGACATAGAATACAAGAGAGCTTAATAACATCTACCACAGTAGGATGCACAGCAGACCACTGTCGCTTGCTAAATGACTGCATTTTATCTAGAGGAAGAAAAACAAAATGGCAAGAGTATTTAAATAATATGGTTTCTTTGTTTGGGTTTTTTTAATATTCCTTTTACTGTGCAGCTTCTCAACTGAATAGTTAATAGAAATGCTTCAAAGGTTTCCATTTGAGAGCTTTTAATCTTAGCTATTCAGTTTGCCAGGTTATTACTCCTTTTAATAGACAGACTTTGAACAGTCCTTCACCACTCCCTTTCTAAAATTCTGACTGTCAAATTGACCATCTCTGTAAAGGAAAAATTGTTTCTCTGTAAAGGAAAAATTGTTTCACCAAATGTAATGGCTCTCAATTCTGTAGACTCAAAAAATTTCTTCTGCCAAAAGCAGCCTCACTGATGTAAAAATAATATACTTAGAGTAGGGCTTGGGCTTCTGAAGGAAACTTGAATATAACATTCTGCTGCTGAAACTGAAATATTTAGTACCAAAATAATGATGAGTTAAAGAACACTCATGATACAAGTGTGGTTTGGCAGTCTTTCATATTGACTTCCATACTTCTGGTGCACCATCCGTTCAACCTTAAGTGTAAAAAGCAACCTAACTTATTGAAACCTCTGTGTCTGACTGTGTCAGACAAAATGAGTTACATTGGAAGATCTGTAGTCTAGAGAGAATCTTTTTTCTTTTGAATAAGACTGGCACCTGATTATGGAGGATTATGCAAAACTGTTGCTTTGGAAAAGGAAGACTGCCATAAAATGGAATTATTATTTCATTTTTTTTAAAGTATTTTTATGTGTGAATAAATTAATAGTGATGAAATAGTGGCCTTAAGTCTTTGATGATTTTGAGTAGCTGATGACCCCAGTCTTTCATCTCCCACATGAGTGCCCTAAATTAAAGGCCTGATGAGTTCCATTCATAGCTGAAATGTCATCTGGAGCATCGAGCTTCACCAGTGAGCAGCCTGCCACTAGGTCCCGACTTTCAATATCTGCCTTTATTTTTGCTATCCCATCTTAAATAGGTGAGATTCCTTGTGAAAACTTTAAATGGTGTCAGGTTGTCAAAATGCAAAACTAACTCAATACTGTGTCAAAAATTTCAGCTGCCTTTGAGCTTCATGTTTGTCTTGTTACTCTTAGGAATCTTTTACATCCCTTCAAAATATTTAGTCAGAAAAAGAAGTTAGGTCTGTTCTGATGGGAGAGGGAGAATTCTGAAGTTACTTAAGTCATGATGTATTTGTTCCTACAGGGTTGCAAGCCAAGTTGCTGCTTTGGACCTGGGCTTCAAACCAGGAGTGGAGGCAATTAGAAAAAATGCTCCCAAAGTCTTGTATCTCTTGGGAGCAGATTCGGGTTGTATAACACGTCAAGACTTGCCAGAGTACTGTTTTATCATCTATCAAGGTAATTAGTAGATGTAAATTAAGAAATGTTGCTATCTTAATAGCTGGAGAAAAAGCCTAAACAGTGGCATAAAACTCTTTGTGGAATTTTAGCTTTTGTTTTCTGCCAGGGGAAGGGAACTTGTAACATATGACTGAGATACTGGTTACCTATTTCTTAGGTAAAGATGGGAAACTGCTGATGAATAATAAGGGAATATAAACCAGTATAGGGCTTCTGAAACATAGCTTCAGAGCTGGCTGACGAAACAGCCTTAGTTTCCAGCTGTTCTATCATATCAAATAGATGATCTTACGTTAATCTAAGAATCCTTGTTCCAAGAACCTCCCAAATCTGAGTGACTACAGAGACTGAAGTACCATTTATTCCTGCCTGTACTCCCCAGAGTATTAGCCAAGTAAGACCTCAGAGCAGCCAGCCTCATGGGCTTCAGATTACTGGCTAAGCAAAACTTAGAAAACCCTTTTTTTTCTGGGAACACAGAAATTCTGTCTTAGTAAAGCATTTCTTTTCATTTTTAATTATTTCTGTTTCATGGTTGTGTATTGTTTCCTCTTTCCATATATTTAGGGCATCATGGGGATGTGGGAGCTCCCATGGCTGATATTATTCTCCCAGGAGCAGCATATACAGAGAAAGCAGCCACATATGTGAATACGGAAGGTCGGGCCCAGCAGACAAGAGTAGCAGTAACACCTCCTGGGATGGCAAGGGAAGACTGGAAAATTATTAGAGCTGTATCTGAGGTACTGTTGCATTTATAAGTCATTTCTAGTAAAAGTATGCTGAGAGGTTAAGTTCCTTTTTGTAAACATTTTCCAATGTAAAAAAAAGGTAGATTTTCAGGAAAACACATAGTTTGAAGAAGTAATGTTCTGTATTGAATCCTAGGTTAATTCTGTGAGTTAAATCATACTGTTTCCCTTTTGAAGATAGTTCTAATGGTGCAGTTGCTGTATGCTGTTGGAATGCATAATGGCTCAAGCTTTGTAAATTTAGCAGGTCTTTGTGAAGTGCTTTAGAGGAAGCTGGTGGGAGCATGCAGTTTCCTGCTTTTTAGAAAGAAAACAGCATAGACTCTTAAGACCAGGATCTGGTATCATTAGATGAGGTCAAATTGGTAATCTAAACCACTCTGAGTTAAATCCCTAGACTTGATGGCATTTCTTTCTGTGCATCTCTCAGTTGGCTGGTTTGACCTTGCCTTACGAGAACCTCGATCAAATACGGAAGCGTTTAGAAGAAGTATCACCCAATCTGGTTCGATATGATGATGTGGAGGAAGCAAACTACTTCATCCAGGCAAATGAATTGGCAAAGGTAAGCAAAACTGAAGGATCTTGGCATGATTTAGTGCTGTTATATAGCATAATGCCTTTTTGAAAAATCTTCATATGTAATACAAGAAGTACTTTTTCACCTACACTGAACGCACTGAATGCAGAATTTACTAAACAAATGCTTTGGTAACAAGCTCCTATCACACAGGTGACTTTCTTTTCCTTTCTTACCACAGTTAGCGAAGCAACAACTTCTTTCTGATCCTCTTGTTCCACCTCAGCTCACAATAAAAGACTTCTATATGACAGGTATGTATAGTGTGGTCTTTCCATTCTGAAATCAGAACATTTTACTTAGCTTTACAGTAAGGTTCTTATGATTCGTTTAAAGCCTTCCACTAAAATACATAGGATTTGAGTCTTTTGAAGAAACAAAATTTTTCAGTAAAATTATTTGGAATTAACATAAAGCACAGACTGTATTTTCAACAAAGTGATTTTATTTATCCTCTTTGTAGCAAGTCTTGTACTAAATTTATTTTGCATTGTATCTGTGCACTGAAATGTTTGGATTTTTTTTTTTCCAGATTCCATCAGCAGAGCATCGCAGACAATGGCCAAGTGTGTGAAAGCTGTTGTTGAAGGTGCCCATGCAGTAGAAGAGCCATCCATCTGCTAGAGACTAATCAGACTTCCACCACCTTCTTCTAGGTTTTTGTTGCAGTTAACTGCTGTGACTGACACATTTTTTCCAAAATTATTTGACAGGCTGTTGTATTTTTTTTTCTTCCTTCATTCACATTTTCATTGCTTCAAATAGCCCCATCATACTATAGGACTGTTGTGTCTGAGGGAACATGCAGCACTCAGCTTACTGTACCCAGAGGCAGGGTACATGATGATTGTATACAAATAAATTATAAATACCAAGCCATTACCTGTGTAATTCATGTAGCTCATGCTTCTTCCATGAAAAGAATTCAGTAAGCAACTCAGACTCAGTAAGTCTTGATTTTCTAGGAAGGGGTTTACATGGCAAAATACTAGATTGTAATTTCCTTCCAGAGTGTCCAGGTATGTTAATATTAAACCCTGGTCAGAATGTGAACATGCTATTTTTGTAATGTACTTATAAAGCAAGTTGTCCCTCATACCTGGTTTATGCCAATGTTCAGACCTATCTCTGCTCTGGATACTTGTGTTTCTTCATTTAGTTTCAGTTGAGACTACTCTTGGAGGAAATACAAATGATTTTGATGTTGTGGAAAAAAAAAACCAGCCTTCACACAGCTTCCTCATACTGAACTGCTTTAAAAATTAGCAGAAAGACTAAAGGCCTTTATACCGGTTCAAATACAGAAAAAAATTCTCAGAATAGTTTATCTGTTCATTGATCTTTATATAGCAAAGTAGGGGAAGAGGTTGTGTGTGATATTTTTTAGTTGGTGGATGGGGGTTTTTTTATGCTTTCGAATAACTTCAGAACAGTGACTCCTTGGTATTATGCAGGTTGATGTAAATTTGGAAGAAGGATAACTTCCTTTTCAACTGGCTACAAAAGTTCAGTGTAATTTTTCCAGGAATTGTGAATATGGGAACAGTATCATAAAGCCATTATTTCCAACTGTATTATTTAAAAAAAAGGTGTTAATTTTACATGAGGAAAATCTATACTTTTCAGTGTAGAATAATACTGGGTACATGGGGGTGCTGCTGTAGAAGTCTTGATTTTATAAAATTCCTTTTTTTGTCTTAAAATTTTTCAGTAACAAACATGTAACTTTTTAAAACATTGTTTTCCTTTTGCCCAGGAGGAAGACTCTTCCTGGTTATCCTGGTATATCACAGTGTCCTCACACAAGTTAAGTGTTCCATGTTGGACATGGTTTTACTCAGCCTGCCATCTCCAGTTACCAACAGGGACAGGGTCAGTTCTCGTGGTGGTACAGAAAAGGATAACTGTTCATTTTACTGAGATACTGCTATGTTAGCAAGGCAGCGAGGGAGACTGCAGTCTGGTTTTAATGTGGCAGTTCACAGGACCAAGTACAGCATGAAACCTTCCTCCGGCCCTTGTGGAATGTTACTTCTTTAGCAGGAGCAGGGGTTTATTGGCACATAGCGAAAGAAGAATGTGTGTGACATATGCCAAAAATAGGAAGAGGAATCCTGTATTCAGAAAAACATTTGGTTCTCAGGCTCCTAAGATGAAAAGCTTTTCTTTGCCCCCACACCCCCATGTTGTACAAACACAGAGGAGTAACTTCAGCTGTGCAACAAGTCAGTTATCACTTCAGAATTTATAAAGGTTTGAAAGCTTTAGATTTTTTTCCCCTTAAATGTTGTAGCATTACTTTGGCAGCTCTGGCATGCTTTTTGGTTTTTTGACATCTCTACGTCCTTCAGTTAGTATATATAGTAGATTCTTGTTTCTGTTCAAAAACTGTCCAGCCTTTATCAAGAAAGGCAAGAAGGGGAAGAAGTACTCTGTCCTGTTGCTACTCTCTTTCCCACCTAACTAGTCAAGTACAGAATTTTTCAGCCCAACTTGGTAATAGCAACAAGGCTCTCTATAAATTTGACTGTTGGAAACGAGATAGGAAAGAGAAATGTAAATTAGCATTCTTAACCACCGAGTTTAGAGTGTAGCCGACCCCTTATCCCTTCTGTTTGCTCTGGTGGCTGGACAGTTGGTGCACGTGACAACTTTTACCCAGCTAGTGACAAAAGCATAACAGGGGTCTGCAAAGGCAGGGAAGAGACATAGGCTGGGCAAAATATTTGAACGAAAATTACAGGAACAGGGCTATTCACACAACTTACCTCTGTTTATTTAAGAGAGAAAGTTTACAGTCAGTGCTGCTACTTGCTGGACCTGAAGCTGCAAGCTCAGGTTAGAGAATTATGAAAAAGTGGTGATGAAGAGCTGGGATGGTGGGAGATAAACACGCTCTGAGTATTGTTCCTGGTGGTTACGGTAAGGGCTGACCAGCCAGGTGATAACACTGCCTGAGCCGGCAGTGTGCTGATGCAGCTCACTCCACTTGCAAGGCTGGTGGGCGCCTTTATCCCGACTCTGCTGGGGCGGGCAGGGGCTTTATTAGGCTTTGTTCTGGAGCTGAGCGCAGCCCCGGAGGAGCTGCAATTCCCCGAGTGCAGCCCTGCTTCCACCTGGTGGCCAACTGGCAGAACTTCTCAGTGGGTGCATGGCCATTTTCCTTCAGGTGCAGTAACCTTCATCTCGCCTGCCCCTGGGCACTCCTGCCTGTACAGCCTGCCAAGAGCAGCAGTGTGTCTGGGGAGAGATGGATGGGGCTGGTCATGAAGCATCCTCCTCTCTGAGCACAGCCCGGTGTAAACAAGGCTCTTGTGTGCAAACTATTAGCCCCAAACATGACTTAGATTAAACCTTGCCTTTTTGTAGTCTTGTCTTCAGCAGGTGGATGTGGGGAGTAGAGAAGGCAAAGGGTGTGTTAATTCAAGTAAGACCGTACTATGCAGTTACACTTTCAAGCAAGTTTAGGCCAGGTGCATTCAGATTAAAGAGAATCTATAACTGCAGGCAGATTTAAGGATCTAAGTCTAAAGCTGTCACTTCAAAACAAACAAAAATAACAAAAACCAACCAAACAAAAAACCCCAAAAACCAAAATCCAAACCCTCTTCAATAGCCACCTTACTGAAAGCACCAGCATCCCATGGGTGCATTCCTGTAGTTCCAAAGGAAGAGTGCTTAAAACCCTGGGCAGTGTAGTGAGGTGCTTCAATAAAAAGAAACATAACAGAATTCAAGTCAAACAGGCATGTCCTCAGCAAGACTCTGACATGTCCAGCAAAATGGGGCCAGTCATAAAAAGAGCTGGAACTAACATATTTTGAAGCATAGCTCAAGGCAGAAAAGAAGGTGTCTGTAGCATTTCCCCAAGAAGTACAAAATTTTGGATCAGTGCCTCTTCTGAGGCTGATAACATTCTTGCAAGACAGTCTGCTACATGCTTGATTGGGGGATATGCTGTATTTTAATGTTGAAACCAACAGAAAAATAGCTCAGGGTCTTCCTCTAAAGGAAAAGCAGCGTGGCAGACTAGCATCAGCCTTAATCCAAAGGGGAAAGGTAATATAACTTCACCTCTGTCCCTACAACCCTACTCCAAACAATGGCTAAGCCAAAACATCCTCTCCCAAAACAAGACAGTCTCCTAATAATTTTTTGTGTTGTCCTTCGAATATGCAGTAAGATGAAATCACCTTTAGTGCTGAAGGGTTGGAAGATGACTCTCTCAAGGCACTGACAGGACAAACAGAGAAAGCAAGAGAAGCAAATAGAAGAGGACTTCATGGTGACTACCAAAATGGAAAAGAAGTAATAAGTAAATGGGGAATTCTGGAGAGTGGCTAAAAGCTAAGGACTTTCCTGACAACCGCAGCAAGCTTTTGATAAGGAGTACAAGAACCCCACAAAACATCAAAATGTGTAAGTTCTCCTAGAATTACCTCAGAAGTTTTAAAATTTCTATTTAAAAACAACAAAAAAAACAAAGCCAAACACAAGACATAATTTTCAATTTATTAATAGATGTTAACAGATTTATTATTATTTTTCATAAAATGCCAAATGGGCACAAGTACTTTTGTGAACAAAACACTGAAGTTTACAGAGACACAAGGAAAACTTAGATCAGAAATGAACACCAAATCCTTCACTGTGTGTGTGGGCTTACACAAGTCATGGTCCTTTCTGTTGCGTAAGGTTTTATCCAAAAGACACTTTACAGAAACACATATTAGCTGATGGAATGATGGCAGCGAAGTGTCCGAAAGCACCCAGGTTACCCCAACTCTCCATAGCTCAGGACCACAGAAAGATGGCCCAGAGAGACATAAATAACATATATAAAGCCTTGTAATTCAAACAGAATGAGTGATTCCATAATCAGCAAAGCCTGCTATGCTAAACACTGGTAATAATTATGTTTTCCTCCAGCTATATGTACACATCTATTCGCAGTGCCTAACACTGAGAAGCCTACTGAGATTTAGAGGCATAAGAGGTAGCAGAGACATCTCCTGACTCAGCCAATGCTGAATTTTGAATATAATTAACTAATATTTCAAAGAAATAGTTTTGTTTCGTCTTGTCATCATCTGTACACCTGTGTTTATGTTTGAAATGGGTCAGAGATGAGAACCATGTATCAAAAAGAAACATACTAAGAGCAAAAAACTTCATGTGTAACAAAAAACTTTCAAAATTCACTGGAATCCCATGACCCTAGACACTAATTAAGCCTTATGCTTTGATGTTAGATCAGCTCCAACTATTTTAGAAAAATCCTGTCCTGCATGCCCTTTATGTCTCAATTATCCATCACAGGAGATTCCATACCTTTGTTGGAAGCTGCTCTCAGAAGACTTAAAGAGACCGTTGATTTGGTCCAGAGTGGGAATTCTCATCTTTCCATCCTGCAGTGGTGTACTGCAACCTGAATGTAAATGAATAACTGGACTAACAGCAGAGAGGACTGGTGATAAAGTGTGGAGCTTCTTAACCACTACAATTACAGTTAATGAAATATCAATAGACAGAAGCAGACAGTAAAAATGCAATAGTATACTTTGAATTAACAGAGGGCTTCCCAGTAAAATGGGATGGTATTAGAGCATTCTGCTGGGACAGCTTATTCCATTAATTTGTCCTCTATTTAAAGAGGTCTCCACAGATGCCCAACGTACTCTGGACAACCTTCCCACAATTAACAGTCTTACTGTTTTGTCTTTGCTGAGCTTTAGGAAGACAATACCATTTATTTAATGCAGATTAAAATACACATTGATAATGAAGAACAGATTAGTGAAGTCTTAGTTAATTACTATTTTCAGTACAGTTCACTATCAATTAATTATATTATCATGTAATAGCTAGCATACATCTGTTCCCAATTGGTTAAATACTTCTGCAGCTATACTCCTACTGAAACCCACAGCAAAATTCCCACTGCTGAAAAAAGCTTTAATGAAGCCCCTAAAACTCAGGAAAATGAGGCTAGTCAAGTGTACATCGTGTTGCTTTGCTAGCATTTGGGGCTTTAAACAAAGTAAAGCAAAGTTACTCTGTTGTATATAGGGCTTGTCCTATAGTTTCAGCTGTGCTATCTGCCACACAGGAGTGCACTAAAGCACGGGTTTGAAGGAGTTTAGCAGCTGGTTTAAGAAGCTCAATTTATGCCATAACTTGGGTATATCTCCAAGAGAAAAATCCTCAGATCATGGACAGTGTTTTTAACATAAGGACTCAGTGGTTTGGAAAAGTGGCAAAAAGCATGCTGGTTATCAAATACATATAACTGCAGCAGAGTAACTGAAACCCAGATACGCAAGAGACAACCATTGCTATAAAATTTTCATGTTAAAAAATTGTTGAAAAATAAGAATAAGCATTTTTCAAAAATGCTAATATGCTGGGATTTAATGGTTAGCTTTACCCCAGAACTTGCCACTATTACACAAACCAGTACCACATCACAGCTGCTCAAGACATTGCTTAGAAGAATGTATCATAACTTTGGGTTTTATTTAATTTCTCACCCTTTTCAGTCTTTAAATGCCTAAAGACAAGATCTTCTATACAAATGTGGCTCTTCAGATAAGAAAATCTTGAATTAACAGCTATACACTCAGAGTTGTTCTTCCCCTTCACAACATTCACCTGCATTTTAAATAAATTGCTAATCCCTTTAGCAAGCATTTGAAGACATTGGAACTGTTTCCTTAGTATGTGTCTTTCAAGAAATAATACCAAGATGCAGACATGTAACACTATTTGTGGAGCACCCGAGAGTCTTCATCACATGCACAGAGTCTAAGTCGTGCTCCAGAAATTCTTGAGGTCTGCACTCGGGGTGCGTACGACCTTGGGAGAGAGTCAAGGTTCATTTCTTGATGCAGCCTCCTCCAGTAACTGGTGTACAACCTAAAGCAGCAATTTCATTGCTTTATTAGACTCACAAAGCTTATTCACTGCATCACTGCCCTGTCTCACTACTAACACAAGTGAGACACATCAGCACAGAATGCCTCATTAGCCAGAACCTGTGATTTACAGAACATTAATGTTCTCTGACCACTCTGGGCTCAAGTGTACAATAAGTTTACTGGATGGAGCAGTTGGTCCAGGGATGAGGTGGATTTAAATCAAGGCAGACAGACCCGTTCTGAAGAATGGAAGTTCCAGAATACAATTCTGAATGTTGTACAGGGGACCTTTCATGCTTCGGGTTTACACATTGTCCTTGTACAGAAGTTTCAGAGTCCAATTTGTTCTCCAGTGTAATTTCAGAGCACTGCTCTACCCATCAAAATAATGTATGTCCCAACCTAAGAGTCTTGTCCATAAAGATAAGCAATTTTTTAAAAAAATAATTTCATTCTACATTACTAAAGCTAGCAGACTGCTCCTTTAGGTTGTTACCATGTAACATTTTCAGCAAAACAATTAAAATAATATTTGCATCTCTTAGTAAGTGAAAAGCAAATTACTCTCAGGTAAATAAAGTTTTGTTAAGTAAATTTATCTGTCCATGAAGTACAAACTTTTTATTTCTCTGTTGAATGATTACACAATAGTCACACAACCAAGATCTGACAAATTTTTCCTCTTTACTTTCTCCTCCTTAAAAAGACTGAATTAATTTTTTTGTTCAAGATACTAGAAGTATTTCATCTCAAGTTTTCCTATTCCAAACTCCCAGATTCAAAATGTTTCTCATTTTGCTTTGCATTAAGCTTCTGGCTTTACAATTAAAATACATCAAATAGATCTTGGGATGTCACCAAAATGTGTAATGCTACCATGACGCATGGTTAAATTTAGGCAGGCAAGTAATCTGATTAAAGTCAGTATCTGCAAAGACAAACACATAAGCCCAAGAAAAGGTTTAATATTGTTTCTGTGTTCAGCTTCTCAAGTGCATTCATAGCCATTTCTCTAAAATATTGAATTACCTGCATCCCATTTAAAAAATACAGTTCCAAGATACTAAGTGTGCTGTACAGATATTCTTAAGAGTAGCACAGAGAGATGCAGCATAGATTCAGTTGTTCATGGTGTGCCTCTCTTCCTAAAACACAAAAACCATCTAAATAGCCCAATGAAGAGAACTTGAACTGTAGTTGAATTATGCTGAACTACTGAATTAAGTTGAAAGTAGCAATTCTCTTGTTTAACACAATGGTTATGCAAGAAATCACTTTGTACAGAACCTTGAATTTGGTACTCTAGCAAAATCCTACTGAGTTGGTAGGAGTTTTATGCAAGGAACTACAGTGATCCTTCAAGCACTTCTGAATTAGTTAGTGTTAGTAAGGCCTGCAAGCATTTGCAAAACTGGGGTCTGAGAATTTGGCACTTAATCTATCTATTTAGAATAAAAGAAAAGGAAATACTAGTTCATGCTGCATTTGTTGAATTCTTAAATTAATTAAGATAATTTATTTGCAATATTTCAAAGGGTTTGCAGTTTTTCAATCATCCTGTACCTAACCAACGTTTGTAATCCCTGTCATTCCTGTAATGAATTCTAGGTATAGGATATAAAAGTAGTTTTTGCTGAAACAGCTTACAAAAAGAATAATCATACTTCATGCTCCAAAGCACACAATAATGACTGGTAAAATTATGAAGGACCCTAATTATTGCATTACTTCTATACAAAATATGAACTCTTTTGAAATACAATATAGGAGCAACATATTTAGGGGGTTTTTTGTTGTTTTCTAACATCAGCAGAACTATCCATTTAACAGATAAATAACTGAAAAACAGAAAAAAAAATCAAATAACAGAAAAACACTTCCCATGCAATAATTCCATTGAACGCAACACTCCGGATTATTAAAAATGAGCTAGGCAGACTAAGTATAATCTAAAAAAACTCCGCTAAACAAAAACAGTTTGACACAAAGACCAGCTGACTTTTAATTATACTTTAATTGACACCAATTTATCTAAATGAAAAACCCACTATGAACACACAAACTACACTCACCATGCAGGCTGGGCAAATTCAAAGTATGTTTAAAGATGCGGATGTACCTAAAATACGGGATTTTTAATTTTTTTTTTTTAAAGACTACAAGAACTGAACTTAACCAGTATATTTCAGATCTGGCAGGGGAGAGGAAGAGGTTGATAATATACTAAGCAATTCAGTACTTCATCCATATGACCTTAGTCTGACTGCCGTTCAATTAGTCTATACCACCTGAATAATTCTTACAATGGAAAAAACATAATGTGTAGCTCATTAGTTTCCTAATTATTTCCTCTTCCTTTGGGACAAATAAAAAAGCATCTTTGCAGTTCATCTCTGAATAGGGCTGTGCATAATACTACTTCAAGAAACATTATCACAGATCTGCTGAATACAGTGATCAGTGTCTTCACCTATAGATACACCACAGCATCTGACACTGTTTTGACAGCATTTAATATCTTTTTTACAATCTAATAAAAGAATCTGCAACAAAGAAAAGTAATATTAATTTATATTACAAGACACTGTAGTATAAATTTATAGCATTTCTCAACTATAAGTTAGGAATAACATTCATAAATATCAAGAACAAAGCCCCTAAATCAAAACAGTAACTTAAAAAGAAACAGATTTTTAGAAAGCTGCAAAGCGCTTTGAAAACATTAAGAACAAAACTCAACTGTTGCCCCCAAATTTCTTGCTATGAGTTATGTTTTTTCACATCTCATCCTGAAGGGCAGACTGCTAAATTTATGACAGCACAATTTCTCAGATATCTATCATAGGTTCCTCTCACTCGCATTAAATCCCGCATCGTTTCTCTACATAGCCTACTCTAGAAAAAAATTAAAAAAAAATATTTAAAAAATATGGTTTTTTTCCTACCTGTATATCCAATTTTATTAACAATGCCTTGAGAGAGAGAAAGACGTTATGGTACAGTTACACCAAACTATCCGACATCAATCTCAGCTGTTTACTAAGACTAAGAATACAAAAAAAAAGTTACACAAACTTTCACAATTACACACTAATTTTTAGAACCATCACAAAATGACAAAAAAGTTATCAACTTTAAAACACAGAAAAAAATTACATAGCTTTAAGAACAACGAAGTTACTAAAAATATATTTTTTACCGTACCTTCTTTAATTTTTTTTTCCAGAGTTGATCTTTACAGATTATTAAAAAAAATATTTCTTCAGCCACGAGCCTTTGTATTTTATTTTTATTTAAAAAAAAAAAAAAAAGTCACACAAATGACAAAATATTTTGTTTTGGCCATTTGTCCCCCTCCTCCAAATTGACACTTTATAAAAACCTTCTGTACTTTTTTTCCCCCTCCCTCTCTTCCTCGCTATTACCTCCAAGATGGTAGGAAAGTTGTTGTTTTGGAGGGCAGAGGAGCCGCTCTCTGATGTTATGTCCTCTCAGTGCCTGTAGTGGTGCTATAGGAGGCTGCTGGCTCTCTTCTTGAGCAGCCCCAGCAGCCCTGCCTTCTTTGCTGGAGAATATATTCAGGGATTCCCCTTAATAATCACCTACCCTCTGAGCACTTTGTAGTTTTAAAATAATAAAAGAGCCCCCAAAGCTTTCTCCCCACAAAAAGCAGGATCTTCTCAGAGACAGGGGGGCAGCAGCTCCTCAGCACAGAGCCCGAGCACATTCCCAGTCCCTCTGCTGGGGAGGAAACTCTGATCTGTCAGCCCAACAGAGGGAAAGGGGGGAGAGGAGAGAGAGGAGGGAAAAAAAAGCAGCTGGAAAGGTAAGCCAGGCCCGGCCTGCATCCCCGGGCTCGCGTAGCGCGGCAGGCGGTGCGGAGGGTGCAGGGCGGGCGGGGAGGCGGGCTACGCGAGGCCGGGGATCGGTCGGAGCGGCGTAGGCCGCAGTAGGGGGTGCGGGGAGCCAGGGGGGTTTTTGAAGCTTTCGGGCGCCGGGAGGAGCGCCGGAGGGGGGTGAGACGGCCGCCGGAGCACAGCGGGAGGGTCGGGGCGCGGCGTTAATTTGCCGAAATGACTTTTAATGAGCGGTGGTGGGGTGGGGGGACACCCCTTCCCCCAGCCCGGTGCGGGGCCGCCGCGGCGGAGGCGGTGCCGGTCCCGCGGGGCTGCGCCGGCCGCGGCCTGGAAAGTTTCGCAGCGTTTTTGGGGTGCTTTACCCCCCCACCGCCGCCGCCGGCCACCCCCCGCCCGCGGCCGTGGGGACGGTGCCGGCGGGGCGGGGGCTCCTCCG